>JAVJIF010030387.1:0-57122 GCA_038442645.1 Agave tequilana
TTTATGAGTATTTATTGGTATTTTTTATTGGTATTTGTTTGATCATGCTCTTATACTATGCCTTTATCATATAACTTGTTGATATCTTGTACTTGATAGCTAGCATAACTTGAGGAGGAGCTTTTACAAAGTTCTTTCCTAGATTTTCTTTTAAATAGCTCATATGTTTTGTCATCATCAAAAAGGGTAGATTGTTGGCCCAAAGATTTTGTGTTTTGATGATAACAAAGCATATGAAGTTATTTGGTACTAATCAAGTTCAAGAGTGTATTTTAGGGTTCAAAAAGATCTAACGGGTTCTTCCTCTAAAGGAAGGTGTTGATAGCTCAAGGGTACTCAAGTACGGGATCATACCTCAAAGCTCTCAATATCGCTCAAACATCACTATCAGAGAAGCCCGCTTGAAGATTCTTGTAGTCGATTAGAACCTTGTAAGTAACTAGTTTGTTAAAGAGTAAAATATAGATTTGAGGCTCAAAGATATACATACAAAAAAAAATACACGTTTTCAAAAGTATAATTTTGACATGTTTGATTTTGATACTTGTTCCACATTTTTCAAAATTTTTTTTTATTTCTGTTTAGAACTTGTATCTCATGGCTATGCATGTCTTCCCTCTTTCAAATTCAAACAAAAATTATTTAAATTTTTTTTGTATCTTCAAAAATACCTTGACCTAGTTTTTGGCCTAGGTCGGTCGACCATGCCTATTACAGGCCAGAACGGTCGACCACACGATCGACTGAACCTCTGAAAATTGGGGTGTGCACATTGTGTACATTCCCAGTCGACCGACCGGTCGATTGGTCCCCTATTAAGGTCGATCGGGCGGTCGACTGACTATAGCCAGTTTGGTCTCGGTTAAACACGGTCGACCGAAAGTCAACAGTCGAATTTTTTTGAATGGCCGGTCGACCGACACGCTGCCAGATTGGCAATAACGGGCAGTTTCTGAAAGCTGTTTTAAACATGTTTTTTAAAACGTGTTAAGTTGAATTTCAAGGATTAATTTCTTCCTTTTAAACCTCGTAAAATTATTCTAAAATATTTTTCTAAAATCTATATAAAGGGTCATTAGGATTGAATAATTCACAACAACAAATTTCATTGAAAATCTAGTTTTGCTTTCAAAGAGAAAAAGTTTCAAGATTTCTTTTGTGCTTTTATTTTCAAAATTTTTAATTGAGTTTTCCTAGTCTTAAAATCTCTCTCTCTCTTTTTTCACTCTCACTTACATCCTTGAGCTTCAAGTTTACATTTTACTCTATAGGGTTTTGTAAGAGTGTTTGTAATCTCTTGATCACCCAATTGGCTTTGTGCTGCCTCTAGTGGAGAGGATTGAGTTGGGGAGTTGTGTACTCCGAGTGACTGTAATTTCTCATTGTAAGGTCCCTTTGTGAAGGATCAAATACTGGATAGTGAAATCCTTCACGGTGGTAAAGGCGGGGACGTAAAGCGATGGCTCGAACCTCGAAACAAATTTTTTTCTTTGCGATTGCTTTATTGTCTTAATTTACTTATTTATCATTCATTTATTCTTGTCGATCAATATTCATCTCAATAAGATAGCAATTGAGCACCTCATCTCTTATCTAGAGGAAACACGAGAAGTTTAGAGCCTTCACGGGGAATCCGGCTTCAAGTCTTGTTTTGAGTGATCGGTTGCATCATTTCATTTTATAATGTATTGAATTTTTATTTGATTAGCTTTACACCTATTCACCCCCCCTTTATGTGTAATTTCAGGTAGTACACCTCTTCACCCCCTCTAGGTGCACTTTCAATTGGTATCAGAGCCTCTGCTCCTGATATTCAGTTTAACCACCTAGGAGTGAGATCCTTGGATTTCTAATCTAGTTTTGCATTGCACACATATTAGTTTACACTCATGAAGTTTCTTTCCCCTCCCATGTATGATGTTTCTAATATCGATATGTGAAAGTTTAAGATGAGTGCTTATTTAAAAGCCCTAGGATTGCATGTCTTCATTGCCACTACCAAGAAATCTTATTTTGGTAATGAAAAGTATTTAGGGGCTAATGCACAAGCCATAAATGCACTTAAGCTAACATTAAATAAAGAATATCTTTCTATTGTTTCGCATTGTGATTCCGCTTTTACATTATGGAACACATTGACCTCTCCTAAGGTATAAACGACACATGTTTTGGAGAAGAAATCTAGTGAAGATGAGTCTGACCAAGCTTGCTTCATAGTCCAAGGGATTGACTCCTTTGAGGTAAACTCGGACACTGAACTAGATAATTGTGATAGTTCTTCATGTTATAACAATGATATGGATGCTCATATTTTAAATGAAGAACTATCTATGTTTTGTGAAAACTTACTTTCAAAATATGAAACTTAAAAAGCAAGAGTTTTGACTTAAAGAAAGAAAATAAGAATTTGTTTTCAAAACTTAATATGATTTTGCAAGAGAAGGTTGAGGTTTCTAATCAAAGAGACTCATTGAAATCCCAACTTGACCTTACTTTAAAAGAAAATGAATCTTTAAAAAATAAAAATAATTTTGATGTTGTTTTAAAGAAAAATGGGATTTTGTCTTCAAAACTTGAATTTGTTTGAAAAGAAAATGATTCTCTGAAAAACAAAATCACTTTGATTTCCAAAGAATTAGATTTGGTTTCAAAAAAAAAAAGTTTCTTTGAAAAATTCTTTGATTCTCATGTTTGTCATACACCCATTGCTTCATCTTTTAGTGATAAACATGTTGCATGCTCCACTTTTTTTTTTCAATCATTGAAAATGATATTTATATTTTGAAGAAGAGTGTAAATTATTTGGGCTCCACTTTGAACTAATATGTCATGAATCACAAGAAATTGGAATCCACGTTTCGCAAGAAACATGCACCACATATTTATGCACACTCATCAAGGTATATACACGCTCATCATGCTCACACACATGATTTTATATATGCTCATGTGTACACTTGTACACATTATGGACGTACGGGCCACCTTGTAAAATTTTGTTATGATAGGATATATAATTCAAATATTGCAAATAAATTTGTTTAAGATAGGAAAGGTGCTAACCCCCATGGGCCCAAAAAGATATGAGTATCAAAATCAACTTCTATTATATTTAATATAGGTATGGGCTCTCACACGATATGAGAGTGTTGGTTCCTTGATGGTGGATGCAATCTGAGCCCAAAGATCATATTTTGGCTGCATCACTTTCAAGGGATGCTTGGTGGGAGGACCACCAAGTTTTTGGAGACCTAAAAATTAGTTCATATGGTTTGGTAACTATCTCTAACTCCCAGTTTTGTTTACATATTTTTATATGAATGTTTTTAGCATGTCTTGGTTTACATGTTCATTATGTTAAATGCAATGTTTATTAGATATATGATATACATAGATAGTCTTTGAGATACACCCATTTTCATATGCATTCACATCTTTTGCGTTCTCACTATAGTTTAGCTATTGTATATATTCTAGTTCTAAAACATGTGCATTTAACCTAATGATCATATTTGTTTATATTTTTGCACTCCATGTTTTGATTACTTGTTTAGGTGAAGTTTTCATTAAAACTTGTGTTTATACTCTTACAACTAGTGAGCCACATTTGATTATCATGTGTTTGTGCTTTATTGCTCATTTATACTCATTAGATGTACTTGTATAACCTTGCTTTGATGATTCTTGCAGTTACACTTGTATTTCCTATATTCATATATGTTTTCATAAAATGTGTTTAGCTTCATGTATATATTAATTTTGTTTAAAACTAATAGATATACATGTATATCCTAGAGTCATTTGCCTTCATGCAAAATTCTAATATGGACTCATTTATATTTGGGATATGTATATAACTTTTAGTTTCGACAAAACATACATATACTTTGAAGCTTGTTATGTTTTTAAAGTTTGATGATTTATGAAAAAGAAATTTATTTATTTTTATATGAGCTTCAATGTGTTATTTCCATGATTTTGCTGTTTACATGATTTTTGTACACTCTATACATCGTGTATACTCATGATTTTGGATTCATGAGAATAATATGTACTTTATCGCTTTTTGAGTGTTGATTCTCGTGTAATTTTCATATTTCATGAATATATTTGTATTTTATTTCTTACTTGAAGAATTTCGTATTAGTTGAAATTGTTCTTAAACTATTTTTGTTATTCTTCAATTTGGTAGTGATTTTCAAAATATGCTAAAATAATCTTCTAATATTATTTTTGAAAACCCCTACCTTCTAAAGGCTGTTGGCCGACCATGCCTTATATACTCTTAATGAAAATATCTATTTAAACATGTACATGAATAGGGTGGTAGTTATGAGATATACATAATTTTCAATGAAATTCATTTTGTATACTCATGTTTTCTATAGATGTATGGATCACTTATAAATTAACATTATATTGCTATGATACATACATATAGATATTTTCTTTTACTTTAAATATATATGTCATATTTAAAGCACAAATTATTTCTTACTAAGCTTGATTTAGTCCTTAATGTCAATTATTTTTCAATTGATACCATATACAAGTTTATGCATTATTTTTATTAGTATTTCATAAAGGGGGAGATAAATTCTTGTTTTGTCTTTTAATTAGATTATTTTCAATTGGTATCTTACTCCCACTCTTTATGATGAAAATTAGTTTATTTTGGTATATGCTAACATTTTCAATATTGGTATCAATAATTTTAAATTGGTATTATACTCATTTTGGTATCTTTATTGTAAAATGATTTAGTGTTTACCTAAAAAAATTATTAGTTTTTTACTTTCAATTGATATCATGTCATTCTATTGGTATCAATTCATAAAAAATTCGTTTTCCTTTCAATTGGTAAAAAGATTATTCCATTTCAATTGATAAAAAGATTTATTTTTCAATTGGCTTCTTTCAATTGATTGTCTTTTATTGGTATCAATATTTTTGTTTTTAAAATATGTTTATTGGTATTGTTTATTTGTCTTCACCCTTTTGTTGATGAGTGACAAAAAGGGGGAGAAAGATTTAGGATTATATATGCACATTTTATTTAGTATTTATGCGCGCGCGCGCGCGCACACACACACATGTATATTATTTTTATTTGGTATCTTGAGCTACATTGCATATCTTTATGCGTTTATTGGTTATGCATGAGTTAAGGGTAAGCTTCTATGAAGCCTATCTTTAATGAATGTATATATAACCTTATAAGTTTTATCATCATCAAAAAGAGAGGAATTATTGGCCTAGAGGCCTTTCACCTTAGTTTTGATGATGACTAACTTATGAAGGTTAGTCACTAATGATCTTGTATTTATATAGTTTCAGTTATTGGTCAAGATCTTAGTAGTTGATTAGCTTCAACAAAGAATTCAAAGCCAGTTATGGGTTCGATTGATCTTAGGATTAAATAGAAAAGTGATAATGGGTTGATGCTAATTAGTTGGATTATTAGGTATAGATAAAAATGATGTTGACTTTGGAAAAATAAATAAATGAAGAATTTAGAAAAAAAAAGAGAAGAGCTAGGCTAAGGCTTGGAATTGGGTCTAAATGAAAACAAAATAGAAGAAAAAAGTATGTGGGAAGAGGAAAAGGGCTTATACAAATACATAACAAAACAATACTAATATTAATAATAACAATAACTTATATCATGAGCCTATATCTATTATACCTATATATATACATGTATTTATACCTTATATAAAATAGATTAATCAATAAGAATAATGATAAGTAAATCCCAAATAAATTAATAAAAATAGAAATACAGTATTATTAGTTAGGGGATATCACAGTATCTTTACCCGATTTTAATCAATTTTCTGAGTCAGTATTGAATCCTGTGGTTGTACATGTAGGCTGTCTAAAAATCACTAAAAGACAAGCCATTAAAAAGCAGAGTTTCAAGTTTTAGACGCGAAGGCTCAACACCCGCGTCTCAGCACCAAGGCGCGAGGGTCCAAAATCCGCGTCTCAAACTCAAGGCGCGTGGGCTCAACACCCGCGTCTCAGCACCAAGGCGCGAGGGTCCAAAATCCGCATCTCAAACTCAAGGCGCGTGGGCTCAACACCCGCGTCTCAACCTCAAGGCGCGAGGGTCCAAAACCCGCGTCTCAAACTCAAGGCGCGTGGGCTCAACACCCGCGTCTCTACCTCAGGGCGCGAGGGTCCAAGGCCCGCGTCTCGGTTATAACCGCCCTAGTTATGGGGCCAGTCACCGCCCACATAGCGGAGAAGTTAGCCCCTCATTGTGGAGCACTTTTAGGGGGCACGTTCACCCCTAGAGCCTCTATAAATAGCTCCGCCGCTATGAGAAGAAAAAAACAGAGAAGGACAAGAAGATACCAGAGATAGACAACACCCAGGCAGACAGAGAGAGAAGCAAGAGAGAGCTCAACTCTTCAGCAAGTTTGCTGCGTACGAGTTGCCCTTTGCCTACCTTCTCTTTAAGAGTTTTGGTAGACAGAGCTGTGTTACTCCTTCTACCAGCCAAAGAGAAGATCCCTGACGATCCCGACGGTCATCCGGTCAACGGAGAACAAGATTCACTCTCCACCGCCACTTGAAGAACCCAGCACTAAACAAAGGGAGATTCAAGACTCAACATCCTCCCTCCCTTGTAATCGGAGCATTAGTCCGTTGTAATCTTTCAGTTGATTCAAGGAAACTTTACACGAACCATTCTCCGTACCAAACAAGAGATGGCGACTCCGCTGGGGACTACATTTGTCACTGATGAGCAAATCGTGGCGCAAGATGACGTCCTTCGTAAGGGAAAGATGGTCGAATCGCTTGTTGTCGAGTTCGACTAGGCAAAATATGAAGAGTTTCTCTCTGCCGGCTCTAGGAGCCCAAAGACCCGCGTCTGCCGTAGGGTCTCGACGGGGAATGGCCCCGAAGCCCGATCCGAGGTTCTCTCGGGCACTGCTGCTGCCAACTGTGCCAAGCAAGATACACGCGCCAACGCCTCTCAGAAGGCCCGCGTGATCTCAGGCACAACTGCCGCTGCGATCAACCGCGTAGCACGGAACACCCGCGTCAGCGTCTCTCGGGAGACCCGCGTGGTCAAAATCTCTGGTGTCCAGCATCAGGTCGTCGTTGCTCTCTCTCCACCTCCACGACGCAACCGAAATGCTGAGCGTCAACAGAGGAGACGTACGCGTCAGCTACAAGTTGGAACCTCTGGTTGTCCGACTGAGGCTGGACGCGACGTACAATCTGGCGCCTTCCCCGCGCCACGTCCAGCACGTGAAGTCCACGTTTGGCGGCCCAAATGCGAGACTCCTCAAGCTAGGTCCTCTGAAGACCAACTCACCAAACGCCAAGGTGAAGCCTCTGCGCCTCGTCAAGCGCGAGAGGCACGCGTCCATAGGCGTGGGGCCCAGCAGCCCATCCTCTCTCAAACATCTCTGCCCCGACACAACAAGCAGCAACGCGAGAATCGCGTCTCATCTCAAAAGAGACGCCAGACGCACGTTATACAGCCACGACGCGAGAACCGCGTCCCTGAAGCCCGCGTCCATGCTGTACAGCATATGGATGCCTCCTGTCTTCGGCGTTGCGAGGTTAATCTCTTCGATCCCCCTCCCGTGGATCTGAGGGATTACTTGACGAAGAAAAGAAGTGCCAATCAGGTCACTTCATCATGTTGCTGCCAACGGCTCATCTCTATGCTCTCCGAGTGCCGTTGTGGCTCAGGTGTGCACCAGCAGTCTTTAGTTAGACAGCTGACCCTGATTCCCCCGTCAGCCAAAAGAAGGCGCTCCCACAGAAGGAGAACCTTCTCTGACATTGAGTACTCGGAGCTCACTGCGAATATGACGAGCAGGAGAAAGGGAAAACAACCTGCAGTCAGCTCGGATGAGTTTGACTCTGAACCGGAAGGGGTGTATCAACACACTCGCACCCGGACTGGGGCCATTCCCCGATTGATTATAATGCCTTAGCCCATGGCATTAAAGTGAATGATTCTCACTCCGCCGTAGCGGAATCACAGGCTTCAAACTCTTCCGTTGAGAAGGAGGCCTCCGCCTACATGATAGGCACTCCTGAGGAAACGGCTAGACATTTAGAACAAATCCAGAAGGCACAAATGGATATGATTCTTTCTCAGCAGGAATCTATCGACTCCCTCAAGCAGATGCTTGCACAGTTGCTCGAAGACAGGAGGAAATCTCCTCCTAAAAAGACGAAGGGCAAAGGGAAAAAGGGAGAAAGCTCATCTTCCGAACCTTCTGAGGAGAGGCCGCGATCTACTTCTAGTTCGTCCAAATCCTCGTCGCAAGTAAAAGGCGACCAAGACCAGGGAAAGGCTCATGCTAAAAGAATGAGTCAATTGGAGCAACGCCTCGAGGCCCTTACCAACCGTAAAGGCCTCCAAGAAGCTGGAGTGGTCCGGCCCTATCCTGCTGAATGGGACTTGGTTCCATACCCGTCTAAGTTCAAGGCTCCAAGCCTTCAAGCATTCGATGGGAAAGGGTCACCTAACCAACACATCTACTACTTTAAACAGGGAATGTAGTAGACAACGATGCCATCTTGGCACGACTGTTCATTGGCACCCTGAAAGGGCTCGCCTTCGAATGGTTTATGAAACTCCCGGAGGGCTCCATCAAGAACTGGGGCGATTTGGAGCAGCTATTCGACGACTCGGAAGTCACGATGCCCACCCTTTTGGCTACCAAACAGCGAAAGGGAGAGTTCGTCAAATCTTTCGTAGAAAGATTTCGGAATGTGGCACTCCGATGTTCGAGCGGCATGACCCAGGTCACCCTGGTGGAAACATGCCGCCACAATCTCCAAACCTCACTCCTTGCTCAAATAGGAGTTGCTGAAAGCCGCACCTGGAAGCAGTTGGTCCAACAAGGTGAACAGGCTGAGGAGATTGTCGCCCGCGTCAGGGCAGAAGAAGGGAAGCCACGGCCAGAGAGGTCAACCAGGCGTGCGCCAGACACATCCCTCCAGACAAAGCGAAAGGATAATTTGGCAACGGAGACCAAATCTCCCACCAAACCTCAACCGGTCAAGGCGAGTGGCTCTTCGAGCCAGCCACGCGCCAACAAGCAGTATTCTTTCAAGGAGGAACATGTCGATTCGCTCTTTAAGCTACTCAACAAGAGCAATAGACTGAAGCTCCCTGAAGCCAGGCGCCCTGAAGAAGTCGGTAAAACCGACAATCCCAATTACTGCTTATACCACAGAATGTTGGGACACCCCACCAAAAGCTGCTATGTCTTCAAGGACATCCTTCAGGCCCTGATTGACGCAGAGGTATTAAAACTCTGACCAGAGCAGAAGAAGGTGACGGCTAACATGACGTCAGTTCTCCAGTTCGGAAGACAACCCCCAACACCTTCAGGGGTGGTCCCTATTCCGAAAGGAGAGCTAAGAGTGGTCAACACGGATCCTCACCAGCAACAAGAGAAGGGCCTAGTACCCGTTCCTACGCCTCGAGGGGAAATCATGTGGGTCCACCCTGACCTTGTTGACGCCCAGCAATGGACTACTATAACTAATAAGAAGTCAAAGGGCAAGGCAAAGGCGTCATCCTGCAATGTGGTGTGTGCCTCTTGTCGAGAAACGGATACCGATATTCCTTCGCTAACCGACTCGAAAGAGGAGACAATAGTTCTGGCCGCAGAACCCGGTCGGTTAGTGGCAGAAACCCGCTCAGGACAGCCCTACTTGAAGCAGTATGGCGAAACAGCGGCAACCCGTCCACAACCAGCTGCAGAGCCAACCAAGCCCTCCATAAAACAACCAGTGGAGAAACAGAAGGAGATTCGATTTTCTCGAGCCCTTCAAAAGGGCATCGCGGAAGGATCTACGGCGCCTTACCGCTTTGATGTCCTGGCTCAATTGGCCAACATCCCGGCACGGATTACCTTGTATGAGCTTCTTAGGCTGTCAAAGTCAACCAGAGAAGCTCTACAAGAGGCTCTGGCAAATGCTGAGGTCTTCATGACCCAGGTGCCAAAGGAAGAAGATGTAGAGAATTGTCTCCACACCTCCCAGAATGCCCCTGCATCACCTTCACGGCAGAGGATATGCAGGTTAAAGGGAAGCATGATCGACCCCTGTACTTCACAGGGTATATTGGCTCATCTGAAGTGAACCGCATTCAGGTAGATCCAGGGTCCGCGTTGAGCATCATGCCTCGCCGGGTCATGCAATATCTGGGCATTCCTACTCATCGTTTGAGCCCTACCCAGACAACTATCTATGGGTTCAATGCCAACAGGACCCGTCCGATGGGAAAGATTAAGCTCAAATGCCAGATTGAAAGTTTAAAGTCGGAAGTAACATGCTACATCATTGATGCCGACACTTCCTACAACCTATTGCTGGGACGGCCGTGGATTCACCGCAACTCCATCGTTCCCTCTACTCTTCATCAAGTCATGAAATACATTGACGAGAATGGAAAGGTGCAGACGTTGATTGCCGAAAGGCATCCATTCAAAGGGGTTGAGAATTATTTCACAGACTCCTTACTGTACCAAGACCCGGGGAGACGGATGAAGTCCGCAACAGGAAGAACCAGACTCTGGCAATGAAGCCGATACTGAGCTGGAGGAAGATGAGTGTGTGTGGGAGCTAGATCCACCTGTAAAGAGCATTGATAAGCTCGATGTTGATAATACCACCGACGATGTAGGCGGTTAGTACATTAATGAAGAATTAGACTTAGCGTATTTTTCTGTGTTTGCTTCTGATTCAATACCGTCAGATACTAGCACTGATGTAGATGATGACCTCTGGTCGGTAATGGATGCTTTGACATCGTTGCATGTACTAGTAAAATCATCCTTCGGGACATACCAAGATAATTGTAATGCGCAAGAATCTATATTTATGGTTCCAGCTAGACGGAAAGGCCAAAAACCAATTCTTTTTGGGCGAATCTCGTCTGAACCAACGCCCCGCGAAGAATCGGAAGGCGAGGAGGAATCCCCTCAGTTCGGTCATTATGAACCAAAAGCGCTCAAAATGATGAAGTGCATGGGGTACGATCTAACCAACAGACCCGGGTTGAACTTCGGCAAAGGAAGGAGAACGCTACTTCGATCCTTTGTGCCGAAAGGGAAAGCCCCCGATTATTATCATCGGACGCGCCGGGGGTTGGGCTATGTATCGACTCCGATCCCATCAGCCTCTGATTCTGGAGGGCCATCAGGTCATAATTACTCTTCAGGCACGTCATCGTGGGAGTCAGATGTCAGTGTCGGCAACATCTTCAGAGAACTTTCAGTGAACATGGTTTCAACAAGCCACCTGAAAGACGGAGATGAAGAAATGATCCAATCTGATACAGATCCTTGGATCAAACATTTAAATACTCTTTGGATACCCGCTTAGAACAGCGCGAGCCACCCACAGAAGACAAGGTTGTTCAAGTCAATCTAGGAGATGAGGCCAATCCTAAGCCCATCTTCATAAGTGACGGCCTGTCACCTTCGGAGAAGAAGGATCTAATATCTCTTGTACAAGAGTATATAGACGTCTTCGCCTGGAATTACGAGGACATGCCTGGACTTGATCCTCAAATGGCTATGCACCGCCTCAACATCAATCCGGATTCAAAACCTGTCAAACAACAACAGCGACGGTTCCGTCCAGAAATAATGGAGGCAATTCAATCAGAAGTCAGAAAACTTATTGATTCTGGCTTCATCAGGGAAGAACAACATCCCGACTGGGTAGCCAACATTGTCCCAGTTGCCAAGAAGAACGGGAAGATCCGGATCTGCATCGACTTCCGTGATCTAAACGAGGCTTGCCCCAAAGACGAATTCCCACTGCCAATCACAGATGTCATGATTGACAATACTTGTAGATTCGAACGAATGTCCTTCATGGATGGATTCTCAGGATACAATCAAATTAAAATGTATCCTGACGACGAAAAGCACACCTCCTTCAGAACACCATTGGGGGTCTACTGCTATACCGTCATGCACTTCGGACTGAAGAATGCGGGGGCAACATATCAAAGGGCCATGAACGCTATTTTCCAGCAGCAAATGCGCAAAACGGTGGAATGTTATGTTGATAATATTGCGGTAAAAAGTCGCGCTAAGGGTGATCACATAGCTGACCTGAAGGTGGTCTTTGATATCATGCGGGCTCATCAATTGAAGATGAACCCAACCAAATCCTTCCTGGGGGTGGCTAGTGGCAAATTCCTAGGATTTGTTGTAACCTCCACGGGAATTCATCTGGACCCGGAAAAGGTTCGCGCTATCCAGGAGATGCAACCTCCGAGAAATCTCAAGGAACTCAGGGGATTGCAAGGACGATTGGCGTACATCCGTAGGTTCATCTCAAACCTCTCCGGAAGATGCCAACCCTTCACTAAGCTAATGAAGAAGGGTGTCTCGTTCATTTGGGACGACGCTTGTCAACAAGCATTTGAGGAAATCAAGCAATACCTCACCCAACCACCAGTCCTTGCAGCTCCGATATCCGGAAAACCTTTCCTGGTATACGTCCGGGCAATGGATCATTCTTTGGGAGCTCTATTAGCTCAGCATGATGACCATGGATGTGAGCGAGCAATCTACTATCTGAGTAGAACAATGATCGGAGCCGAACATCGGTACAACCCGATCGAGAAGGAATGTTTGGCACTGGTGTTCGCCATTCAGAAAATGCGACACTACCTGGCGGGCCAAACCATAAATGTCATATCAAAAGTCAACCACTTGAGGTTACTCATGACAAAACCTTCATCGCTAAATGGCCGACTGGCAAAATGGGCCATATTGTTATCTCAATATGAGATGCACTTTTTGCCGCAAAAGGCTATTAAGGGACAAGCGGTGGCGGATTTCCTGGCTGAGTATCCTGATCCGAGGGCAACCAAACTTTACGACGATCTCCCAGATGAGGTCGCTGAAGCCTGCCTAACTCAGACATCGTTCAAAAGTCAAGTGTGGCAACTCTTCTTTGACGGTGCATCCAGAACAAGCCCAAAAGGACACATAGTAGCGGGAGTAGGAGTAGTACTCATCTCGCCACAGAACTATGTGATTCCTCGAGTGTCTCGCTAACTGAGCCTTGCTCCAACAATGTAGCAGAATACAACGCTCTTTTGATTGGGATGCAGCTCGCCGATGAGATTGGCGTTAAAAATCTCGTGGCATACGGTGACTCCAAACTCATTGTTAGCCAAGTTCGCGGGGAGTACGAAGTCAGAGATAAGGACCTAGTACCCTACTACAACGCAACTATCCACATGGCCGAGAGGTTCACAAACTTCTACATCGATCATGTACCGCGCAGGCAAAATGCGCATGCAGATGCACTGGCGTCCCTCGCGGCCTCCTTAGCTCTTCAAGCTGGAGCAATGGAGAAGGTATTCGTCTACAGCCATGACCTGTATTGCCCGAGAGCTGCCCTCGAAGACTATCAGGAGTCAAAGGGAGAGTATCAAGGCAAAGAAGCGCTGGAATTGTCAACCGGGCCAGAGCTTAAAGACTGGCGATTCCCCTATATCGACTATGCTTGTATGGCATCCTGCCTGAGGACACCAAGGAAGCGGCTGCCATTCGAAGGAAAGCCCTTAAATTTTACTACAATGCGATTACACGAACATTGTATCGTCGATCGCATGACGGAGTCTTGCTCCGGTGCCTCTCACCAAAGGAGGCCCAAGAGGTATTAAAAGAAGCCCACGATGGTATGTGTGGAGCCCATCAACCTGGCCCAAAACTGGCACATCGACTCCAAAGATTGGGTTACTACTGGCCCAAGATGATTGCCGATGCCATCACTTATGCCAAAAGATGTCACGCCTGCCAAGTGCACGACGATTTCATCCATCAAGCACCAGGGTACCTCCACTCCACGACCTCTACCTGGCCATTTGAAATGTGGTTGGTCCTATCAGCCCACCATCATCAAAGGGACATCGGTTTGTTTTGGTAATAACTGATTATTTCTCTAAATGGGCCGAAGCTATTCCTCTGAAGGAGGTAAAATCGTCTAACGTGATCAAGTTCGTGAAACATCACGTTATTTACCGTTTCAGTGTACCTCGGCGAATTGTCCATGACAATGGACCCCAGTTCATCAGTCAGGCGTTCCAGAGATTCTGCGCTAAGTTCAGAATCCAGAGTGTGTCCTCGACGGCATACTATCCTGCCGCTAACGGCCTCGCAGAAGCTTTCAACAAGACTATTGGCAAGCTTCTCAAGAAGTTCGTCTCGAAAAGTCAACGAGACTGGGACGATAAGCTAGGTGAATGCTTATGGGCCTATCGCACAACTGTGCGAACCCCAACTAAAGCCACGCCATTTTCTTTGGTATATGGATGTGAAGCCTTACTTCCACTGAAAATCCAAATTCCATCTCTACGCGTCGCCTTGACAGCGGAGATGACAACCGAGGAGAAGCATCGACAGCGACTCCAGGAATTAGAGGCCTTAGACGATAAGCGTTTGCAGGCCCAACAACAAATCGAGCTTTACCAAGCTCGAATTACCAAAGCCTTCAACAAGAAAGTTAAGGTGCGGACTTTCAGGAAAGGCGATCATGTCTTAGCCGTCAGAAGACCTATGGTGATGACGCACAAGACAAAAGGAAAATTCCAACCCAAATGGGAAGGACCGTTTGTGGTAGAGTTAGTCTACTCGAATGGATCATATCGCCTCATAACCTCGAATGGCGATACACTCATGATGCCTATCAATGGCAGGTTCTTGAAGAAATACTATCCTTAAATGGTATTCTTCCGCTGATCAAGTTCAAAATTACACCACTGATCAAAACAAGAAGAGTTTCTTTATTAATATCCAACGCCTCCGACGGCTAAGGATAGAGGAAAATGTTCGCTTCTAAGCCCAACATAAGTCTTCGACAACTCATCATGCTGAGGGGAATAGCATGGCTAGCCCAACTCAAATGGTAGTTGGTAAAGGCATATCAAACCCGTTAATAGCTGAGGGTTTCCTAAAAATCCTAAGTGGACTCAAATCCACTCTCCCCTCCACAATCCCTTACCAATTCTCAACCACAGAATGGTAGGTCTACAAAATACAGTTGTTGTCAAGTTAACACTATACCTCTGACATTCCAAACTCCACTTGTCAATTCTCATCAATAGGATGATAGGTCCTCAAAATTGCTCGTATCGCAAATTAATTCTTGTCAAGTTAACATCACACCTCTGACAAAATTACTGTTTAAGTTAACATTATACTTCTAAACAGTACACCAAGCTTCTGTCAAGTTAATATTAAACCTCTGACAGTCACCTTTCCTTCAGACTTCCGTATTGAAGCTGAAACGAATGATGCTAAGTTAACACTACACCTCTAGCATCTAAGTCATTGCTAAGTTCAACAATACACCTATGGCCATGACTTTTCCTCGACTTCCTTATCCAAGCCGAGATGACCAATGCTAAGTTTCACATTATACCTCTAGCATTACCCTCACTATCAAGTTAAACATCACACCTATGTCAGTGACACTCTCAGTTTTCCCAAAACAAAACTGAAATACTTTTGAGTCAAGTTAATATTACACCTCTGACTCACATCCTTGTCAAGTTAACATCACACTTCTGACGAGACTACTTTCAACCCGTTAAGTTAATATCACACCTCTAACGGTAAAGACTTCCCTAGATTCCCCATGAGTCTAGTCTTACTTGTTATTCTCTTCAATAGAATAACAAGTCTACCTAAAAACATTGTTAGGTTAACACTACACCATTGACAGTGTTTCCATCAACTCCCCGGCTGAACTTAATCAAGTTGATCCCAAACCCTTGATAAAAGTTCACCTTCCCTGGGGGTACGTGTTCCACCTGTCACTTTTCTTATAAAGTGGCTGGTCCACCAAACATTATTTCATCTCTATCAAGTTAATATTACACCTCTGACAGTATTGTGAAAGTTCCTGAAATAGGATCTTTCCCTACAAAATTTGACTTATTAAGATTATCATTATAATTTTGACGAAGTTAAAGTTCTTCTGCTTCTATGCGTCTAACTGAAGACAAAAGGTTCAAGACAATAGAAGAGACAAAAAGAAAAATGTCACTTTTATTTATATCCAGGCATATGAAAGTGATACAAAACGCTCTCTTATACAATAAGATTGAGTGTTACAATTAAGGAGTACAAAGAAGTCCCTCTCTCTCTCAGAGGCCGTACTCACTCCTTGAAGCCGCATCTGATTCCAAGTGCACGATGTTTGAAAAAGCGCCAAACTGTGGCGACAATTGGAGCCGATTGCACTATGGTGCATGACATAAACATCGAAAGAGCCCTAACTGACTAAGCTAAGAGCAATGGTGTTCTTGAGGTCCGGTGGCAGCAGAAAGCCATGCAACCCTTCATTCATGAGCATCTCTTTCGCCAGAAGGCCATCCAACAAACATGGAGTGTCCTTGATGTCACTTCTGGGGTGAGAGAGGAAGGGGATGCTATCTGCCACTATATCCACCGTAACCCCCTCGCCGCCATACCCACTGTGACCGTGACCAGCCCGCAAGCATGACTGGTGCATCGCGTCCAATGAGATCTTGACGAAGGTTAAGTCCCCATCAGGGATCGTGATTTCTTCCCTTGTAGACGACGGAGACTATGATTTCTTCCCTTGTGGACGAACATCGAACAAGTTCGCTGGCCGATATATTCTCCCACGGGCCCAGCGAACGTGAAAAAGGATGATCAAGCCTACCTGCAAGAAGCAAACAAGGGAATTAGACAATTCAGAGCTTAGTATACTTCGACAGAAGAAAATTAAGTCACAAACGCGGTTATTGCTGAAGACTGCAGACGCGGGAATGACCCGTACGCTGAGCCAAATTCCTGCAACAACAGAAACAGACGCGAGCAAGACTGTGATACACACAGAATTCAAACGCGACCTAATTCCACATCCGCGTCTAAGATACAAGGCGCGCAGAAAATCAGATGCCACAAAAAATTGCCATCTCTCTGTTGGAGGAAAAGGAGTTGCAAAAGTTCAGGCCTGAAACCTTCGACCCGAATTGAAATTCTTCCAAGTCAGTGGCCTTAAAACGCGAGCTTCATGAGCAAAGCCAGCGCCAAGTGCCAAAGACTTCTATACTCGCGTCCAGAGAAGTTCAAGTCGATAGCGCAAATTCCAAAAAAAAAAGAGGGAATGCACCAACTAAGACTTCATCCAGATGGTGATATCTCTTTAAGAGATGCCAAGGTGCAAGCCTGGGTGGACTAAAAATATCATGGCAAGTCGGGACGGCATACCCGCAGAGGCCTCTATCAAGAGTTGAACTCTCTGCATTAGAATGTGGACATGAAAGATGATCAAAGAGACGCTTTCTCCTGAAGAGACCAAACAGAAGCATGAAAGCTCTGGGTCATCTTCATCCACAGAGTCACCTTCATCCATGGAGACAGACCCCTATTAGAAACTCTGAAGAAGGCGGAATTTCTCAGAGCAAATCAAAAGAAAACAGTCTAAGTTTGGGTTGTTAAAGAGGAAGAGGGTGAGCCCTATTTATAGGCAGCCCCTGATAACTGTCATTAATGGTTCATTAATCAAAACCGTCGGCCTTAATGACCGCATGACCGTCAAAGTCCAATAGGAGTCTGACGCGTGGAACGTTGCTTCGGGAAGCGTCGCTGACGCTGGTCTCCAACCGCCAGCGCTGTATTGGCATTAAAAGGCATTAACGTCTAAGCCCAATGAAGAATTGACGCGTGGAACAGATCATTTAATGAACCGGGAAGTCCGCGCGCCAAAAGGTGATATCCCGTCGGTTCCCCAGGATAACTGACAGTGCACTCATGACATGGCACGGATTCGCACCCGACGGCCGCGTCTCTTTGATGGACGTGCCCAGTCAGCACCACCATAAATGCGTCCAGAAAGTCGCGTCTTTACTCAAAAGAGGCGCGTCTCTCCGAAGTTCGCGTCCCTCCAATCTGGCCTAGCATCGCGTCTGCCTGAAGAAATATCAGTCGCGTTTCTATTGCCAAAAGACGCACCCCATGAAACTCACGTCTTTTAAACAGTACCGTCTCTGCTTTTCAAAAAAAAAAGAAGAACTGGCGTTCAGTCCTTGCTTCTGCAAATCAGTTCAACAGTACACTGGCACAAGCAGACGATCGTCCACTCCTGGCTTAAAGCGCGTCCATGACAGACTAAAAGCAATAGGGGAGGTTTAGACTGTGTATCTAGACACTCAACACGATCAACTCTGGTGGCCTCAAAGAGTTCAACAGTACACTCACGAAGACCAACTCCAGATAAGATCAAACCCGGAGCATTAACAGTCCAGTCATAAAGGTGAATTCAGTTAGAGTCCAAAGTATTTCGAAATCCGTCCCAGTTAACTGCGAAATATTGAAAACTTTGGAGGGGTTCTATAGGCTGTCTAAAAATCACTAAAAGACAAGCCATTAAAAGCAGAGTTTCAAGTTCTAGACGCGAAGGCTCAACACCCGCGTCTCAGCACCAAGGCGCGAGGGTCCAAAATCCGCGTCTCAAACTCAAGGCGTGTGGGCTCAACACCCGCGTCTCAGCACCAAGGCGCGAGGGTCCAAAATCTGCGTCTCAAACTCAAGGCGCGTGGGCTCAACACCCGCGTCTCAACCTCAAGGCGCGAGGGTCCAAAACCCGCGTCTCAAACTCAAGGCGCGTGGGCTCAACACCCGCGTCTCAACCTCAGGGCGCGAGGGTCCAAGGCCCGCGTCTCGGTTATAACCGCCCTGGTTATGGGGCCAGTCACCGCCCACATAGCGGGAAAGTTAGCCCCTCATTGTGGAGCACTTTTAGGGGGCACGTTCACCCCTGGAGCCTCTATAAATAGCCCCGCCGCTATGAGGAGAAAAAAAAGAGAAGGACAAGAAGAAACCAGAGATAGACAACACCCAGGCAGACAGAGAGAGAAGCAAGAGAGAGCTCAACTCTTCAACAAGCTCGCTGCGTACGAGTTGCCCCTTTGCCTACCTTCTCTTTGAGAGTTTTGGTAGACAGAGCTGTGTTACTCCTTCTACCAGCCAAAGAGAAGATCCCTGACGATCCCGACGGTCATCCGGTCAACGGAGAACAAGATTCACTCTCCACCGCCACTTGAAGAACCCAGCACTAAACAAAGGGAGGATTCAAGACTCAACATCCTCCCTCCCTTGTAACTGGAAGGAAAACAGTTTTGTTGTAATTTTTCATCTGATTCAAGGAAATTTTACAGCGAACACCTTTATTTCTTTTTCCGGCGCGTACAGTACATCGTGAAATTGAATGACCAATTTTTCCAAGATCAACATCTTAAACTTGACCAGTATCATACTTTTGAGAGTTTGATTAACAATTTGGTAAGTTTTCATTTTTATGAAATTGAACTCGAGCAGGAATGTGACCCTGATCCTCAATTTTATGATTCAATTTCAAACTTTGAATCAATATCAACTCTTGTATTGTTTTCTAATTTGAGCAACATTTTTGAGTCAGTTTTGATTCTCGTGCTTATAATTCTTGAACTTGAATCACCAATCTTGCAAAGTCACATTCCATTGAAGGAAAATGAATTTCTTGGTTTGGACCCAATTTTTAAACCAATTTCGACTTCAGAATTTTTACTTAATTTCAGTCAATTTTCTGAGTTAGTATTAGTTCATGTATCTCCTGAGCCCAAATCACTCATTTCATCATATCACATTCCATTCTGGGATAAAGGTGTAGAAAAAATGACTCATAAATTATTTTTCAAAATTGAAAATTAGATGGGGTTAATTTTCTCATCAAAATCATACACATATACTATCAATTAATGGATTATATTAGGAGAGAGATCACTGGTGGATTCCTACAAACTCCACATTCTCTTAATTGGGCCGCATTTCGTGCACCAATTAGATCTCCACTGGAACCACCATTTTGAGATAAATTTTCTTCCCTCTTTATTTTCATGCATTCATACATTCATGATGCATTGAGGACAATCTCATGAGATAAGTGTGGGGGAGGGTCTACTGACATAGATTTTTTAGATTTTCTTTTTTTCACTTTTTTTGGATATTCTTAGAATTTTCTCTTTTGTATAGGGTTTTTCCTTTCTCAAATTTTTTGAAAAAAGAGAAAAAATTTTGATTCATTTTTAAGAGAATTAGGTTGATCTTAGGAATTAGTGAAGCTTTAATTATGATTTTTTAATATGAATCAAAATAAGAGGTATTGTTTGATTTTTAAGTTAAGTAAGAATGAATGGAAAGATAATTTGATCTTGAATTTTTTTGCCTTAGAGATATATGCACTTATACATTGAGGGGTTAAAACAAAGACTTAAATACCCCGATAAAAAAATTATAAGTATCTGGTCACTCATTAAGCTGGTTAATTGTGCCTTAGCAAGTATGATTAGTCACGCCTAATGGTGGTCAAAACAAATAAACCCTTTAGTTTTGTGGCCTTATTTATTCGAGTCCTTAAACCCTAGGATGTTTTCTCATATGGTGCCTTAAGGCCGTCTGATCTAGGAGTCTTCGGTTAAAGGCTCGCTATATGGGTAGAGTAGAAAGCCTAATAAAACAAAAGAATATATATATATATATATATATATATATATATATATATATATATATATATATATATATTGTAACGCCCCGATCCTGGCGGATACGGAGACATTACTGCAACGTATATACGCAAGTCAGAAGTACCTTCACGTATATACGCTAAGCATCAGTACAGGCAAGAATCAGAGTACGGAAGCAAGTGGTGCATTATACATTCCAACATATGAGTACAATTACAAAGTTATCACCAGAGGTGATCCAATATTACATGAATATTACATCACTGATATGCGCAATTGCGAGATTACAAGCAGATGTTCATGGATGATTAGTACAAAAGAGCACTCACGAGTTTACTAAAGGAAAACTCGAGAGGCACACAGGGGGCCTGGAAGAATAGAGCTCTGAACGGTCTGCTGGAGATCCACGCTACCGCTGCGCCACTCTGATCAGCAACAGGGAGAATCCACGCACTTCAAGCTCCTTGACCTGGACATGAGAATCCAGGGGAGTCAGATGAAACTCCCCAGGCGAGTGGTGATACAAAAGCCAAGTGGCGAGCCAGGATGAGCACAAGTGTGCATAAAACAAACGATATCAAGTAGGAAGTACTCATGATATGATCAGATAAGAACAAGAGACAGGTAGGTTATAACAGGAGTACATAACAGGAATCATAACATGAATCATAATAGGAATAACAGGAGTCATATCAGGCACCACTAGATATCTCCTAAACTAACATAAAACCGATAAAACCGAATAAAACCGATTACGAGTAAAACCGATCGTAAACACTTAGGTTAGGCTCCATGAGACTAGTACCTCGAAGGAATAATCCAAACAAGGAAACCCTCATCTATATACCTTTATCTCATGTCACCGTAATCCAAGCGCATAAAACCCGAGTTACAAAACAGCACAGCAATCCACATTAGCATATTATTATTAAAGGGGCCGCCTAAGTTCCAAGCTTCAGTGTGTGTCCCATTCCACATACTTCCACTCACAACTTATATAGCCAGTTATTTGGAAACTGATTAAAGTTCGATGAATCATGTTCTGGATGGGCCCCGTACATGCCCGGGACAACGGTTCAGGAGTATCCGGTGCTGAGCCGGAACGTACCGCTAGGTACCGGGACTTATGGACGCCCGAACAGGAATAGAGTATCGCAGATCCCATAGAAATAGGCCTAGGGCGTGTGCATACCCGGCAGGAATAATCAGGAGTAGGGGTGCCAGTACACCCCACGGAATCCCTGGTGGCCGCCAGGAGATCCCCAAGTGTTTGGCCACGCGTGACTCGATAGTGCCACCATGAACATGATTAATCAGGGCCCATCAGTTTCCCCCAAACCAGGTGCAAGTTGTTTATTATAACTTATCAATATTAACAGATTACGGGAATAACTGGTCATGACAGGAAATGGCCCTACAGATTCAAGAGGTGGCCCCCACAGATTCAAGAGGTGGCCCCCACCGTGTATGGTGTGGCACTTTGTTCCATGTGGCACTTTGCTCTGAGGGGATGGATTCTAGAGGTGGCCCCCACAGATTCAAGAGGTGGCCCCCACCGAGTGGTGTGGCACTTTGTGCTGTGTGGCACTTAGTTCCATTCAGGATAACAGGTCAGGATTCCCGTAATGTGATAATCACAAGTCAAGTATTAACATAACAGGTATAACAGGTATAACAGGAGGCAGGTAATCAATCATGTCAAGAGGTTGATAGTAGTCTGGTGGCAAGTCATGTCATAACAAGGGTCTTGCCAAGTGGTCACATGTCAAGTGCTAGATGATAACAAATCAGTTGTCAGGTGATATACATGTGTTAAAAGGTATCATGTAATGACAAGTAGTATAAACAGGAGACAGGCATTAGCATGTAGTAAAGCAGTAGCTGAGCACAACTAAGCGGAGCTGAGCAAGCTGGGATACAGACAGCAAGCAGGATTTATCCCTGGAGCGTCTGGCAAGGTTACCGGGACAACTCGGCTTAAAGTGCGAGTAGGAAATCCGGCAGCATCTCGCCTAGACGAATCTAGTGACAAAGCGCTGAACGCTGATCATGATGACCAGGCGAAGCCAAAGACCTGACGGTCCCAATCACTTCCCTTTCGGAACAGTGAGTGACCGGAGGCTGAACACCGAGAGACCTGCCGGCCCCAATCACCTCTCTTTCGAGACAGTGAGTGACCGGAGGCTGAACTGAGAACCTGACGGTCCCAATCACGTCTCTGACGAGATAGTGAGGAACCGGAGGCTGAAGCATGGAGAGACCTGCAGTGTTAGTACCACATGTTATAAAGCAGCAAGTACATCACAGGCATGGTATATGTACAGGAATGAAACTACCCTAGTACAAGCATTCGTCACAGAGCAATACATGTCCAGATACTGGCACTCAGCCATATACAAATACAGGGACTCAGCCCAATACATAATACATGAAATGGAATACATATCAACCCGACGAAGCGGGGAAACCCAAATGGAGGCGAGAGCGAGAACACTCGCCTAAATCACCGGAAAGCCGAAAAAGGTCCGAAATCCATGGAACTCGGGACGCGCCATAATTATGAAAGGAGAGAGTGCACAGGAAGACGCGGGTTTTGGAAGTGAGACGCGAGGGTCGCAGACGCGGGAGTTAGCGTCGCGAGAATAACAGACACGGGAATCACAGACGCGGAAATAGCAGACGCGGGGTTCGCGTCGCAAGATGCCTCAAACGCGAGGTCTGCGTTCAAGTGCGGACGCGAGGGAAACGCGGACGCGGACGTGGGTTCTGCGTCGCGTTAACACAAGAAGAACACAAACGCGGGAATCACAGACGCGGGGATCGCGTCGCGATGGTGTCATAAACGCGGGGTTCAAGTCACGTGTCCATGAAGGAAATGCGGACGCGAGTATAAACTCTGCGTCACGCCAATACAGAAACGCGCAGAGCGCGTTAAGGGATTGCCCAGACGCGGGGTTGAGATCCGCGTTAGGAAAGTCTTGGCGAGGAAAATCACTCGCTGACAAGATTCCTTTGTTGCGCCCGACGAAGGGAAGTTCGGCCCCAATCCAAAAGGAGGGTACCGGCCCTAAGTCTTGCCAACGGAGAAGAACACGGCTCCAATCCAAAAGGAGGGACCGGTCTTCGAGTCTTGCCAACGAAAAAGAGCACGGCCCCAATCCAAAAGGAGTAGCCGGCCCTTGAGGAGATGGAGTGATGGTGGTTTGTGGAGGATTTTGATGGTGGTGGTATTTTTGGAGAAGGTAAAGGAGAAGGTGGAAGCTTTGGAGTTTGTGGTGGTTTCCATGGAGATGAAGGAGGAAGAAGATGAAGGTAAGGAGTTGGAGGAGTTGTAGTGGTGGTTGTTGTGGTGGAGATGAAGGAGGAGTTGGTGGAGGTTAAGGCTTTGGTGAAGAGAAAGAAGAGAAAATGAAGTGAAATGGAGAAGGAAAGGTATTTATAGGATTTGAGTTTGTAAAGTGATGCAAATAAATAAAGGAGAGGGGGTTTTGCAAAATGGGGAGATGAGGTGACTCTCTTGGCCACTTGGCTTGTTGTGATGATGAGAGAGGAGTGGGGTGTCTTGGAAATGACATTTGGAAGAGAAGGAATTAATGAAGAGAGAGAAAAGAGGATATCATAATGGTGTTGCTTACCATATAGGACAAAAGCAATAAAGGAGGAGAATCTTGCATTCCCTTCACTCAAAACGCAGCCCTCACTTGCGTTTGGGCCGAATGGGTTAAACGCAGGGATTAAGCCGCGTTTAGGGAAAGCCAAAAGCTGCGTTTCAAAGAGGAGAGAGAAAGTCATGATAATGGATGGGATTTGATCTGAAGTGCATTAAATGCGGAATGGGGAGGATCTTCACAATAAATGCGGAATCCCAGGTTGGTGAGATCCGCGTTTGAGAAAGAAGAGAGAAAGTGGGAAAAGACAGAGTGGAATATACGGGACAATCTCCTCGGTAACTGGGAAAACACCGGAAAGGCCCAAAAATAAAGTAATCCGGAAAGCTTCCCAAAAATCCTTAAAAATCATAAATATTATAAAATGATTTTTGGTGAAATCGGTTTTCAAAGATTCAATCTCATTTTCAAGATAAAAATCCAGAAATCAACCGTCAATCTCGGTATACACCGGATTGGCCGGATTTTGATAAAATCTGATAAATCCCAGAAATTGAATTTAGATAGGAAATATGATTTTAAGAAATAATGTCTAAAGGCACTTTTAGAAATTTCAAACCGTTTGTAAATTAAAATTCCGGGAATCGGTCAACGGTATTGGCCGACACCGGTTTTGAAGATTTTCAACATAATTCAGGAAAATTCCAGAAAATCATAGAAAATCTAGAATATTGGAAAACGATGTTTAAAACTGAAATCGGTCAAATCGAAATACCAGAATGTCCAGATCGAACAATACTCTAGGATCGGGCCCTCGGTTCAGACTAGGGCTGACTCAGAGTCCACGAATCCAATCCAAGACAAAACGATCATATAAATAATTCATAATACAAAACAAATACAAGAAGTAAATCGAAAAATACGGTCGAGAAATCTGAATACGCAACTAAGTACGTATTCCGGGAGCGGGGTGTTACAATCCATCCACCTTACAAAAAATTGCGTCCTCGCAATTTCGATGAGGGGTAAATTGAACACAAAGAGGACAAGGGCGGAATTATACCAATTAAGATATGAAACACTTTAGGTAGGGCTCTCAAGTTGACTGGATAACAATCGAGATATAGATAACTTCTGCGCTTCCGGCTGTATAAGTCTTTGAACGATGCCAAATAATACCGACTGATAACACAGCTCTTCAATAGAATTCCAGCTGTACTGCATACTTAGTATCACTCTGAGAATGAGCCAGAATACTTGAAGATAAAGGAAACCTCGATAATACTGAGCATAATAAAGAAGACCGATGGTTGAGAATCCCGAATACCAGGCATCGATCACTCTGAAAGATATAGCCGTGAATATAGAATATCCGTAGAGAATCCCGACTATTGACTTCTGAAAGATAACCCGTTCGAGATCAATCCTGAAAATACCCAAGCTTCATAGAGTTGGCCGAAGAGATCATATCATAGCTTCATTTAGAACCAGCCACTACCTCTCTAGTATATCCATATCTTAAGTTGGTATAAGGCTTCGAAAAACCAAAACAGGGGAAGGATGGAAAAGATTAGGAATCAAAGGAAAGATGATCAAGATAAATAGACAACTCTGTACTTGTAGTTGGAATGTATAACCAGGACTCATGCATTCCAGTTGCAAATTACTTTACCATTAATTTGCCATCTGGACGTACTGAGGAAGTAAGAGCCTAAGCTCTGATACCAACCTGTAACGCCCCGATCCTGGCGGATACGGAGACATTACTGCAACGTATATACGCAAGTCAGAAGTACCTTCACGTATATACGCTAAGCATCAGTACAGGCAAGAATCAGAGTACGGAAGCAAGTGGTGCATTATACATTCCAACATATGAGTACAATTACAAAGTTATCACCAGAGGTGATCCAATATTACATGAATATTACATCACTGATATGCGCAATTGCGAGATTACAAGCAGATGTTCATGGATGATTAGTACAAAAGAGCACTCACGAGTTTACTAAAGGAAAACTCGAGAGGCACACAGGGGGCCTGGAAGAATAGAGCTCTGAACGGTCTGCTGGAGATCCACGCTACCGCTGCGCCACTCTGATCAGCAACAGGGAGAATCCACGCACTTCAAGCTCCTTGACCTGGACATGAGAATCCAGGGGAGTCAGATGAAACTCCCCAGGCGAGTGGTGATACAAAAGCCAAGTGGCGAGCCAGGATGAGCACAAGTGTGCATAAAACAAACGATATCAAGTAGGAAGTACTCATGATATGATCAGATAAGAACAAGAGACAGGTAGGTTATAATAGGAGTACATAACAGGAATCATAACATGAATCATAATAGGAATAACAGGAGTCATATCAGGCACCACTAGATATCTCCTAAACTAACATAAAACCGATAAAACCGAATAAAACCGATTACGAGTAAAACCGATCGTAAACACTTAGGTTAGGCTCCATGAGACTAGTACCTCGAAGGAATAATCCAAACAAGGAAACCCTCATCTATATACCTTTATCTCATGTCACCGTAATCCAAGCGCATAAAACCCGAGTTACAAAACAGCACAGCAATCCACATTAGCATATTATTATTAAAGGGGCCGCCTAAGTTCCAAGCTTCAGTGTGTGTCCCATTCCACATACTTCCACTCACAACTTATATAGCCAGTTATTTGGAAACTGATTAAAGTTCGATGAATCATGTTCTGGATGGGCCCCGTACATGCCCGGGACAACGGTTCAGGAGTATCCGGTGCTGAGCCGGAACGTACCGCTAGGTACCGGGACTTATGGACGCCCGAACAGGAATAGAGTATCGCAGATCCCATAGAAATAGGCCTAGGGCGTGTGCATACCCGGCAGGAATAATCAGGAGTAGGGGTGCCAGTACACCCCACGGAATCCCTGGTGGCCGCCAGGAGATCCCCAAGTGTTTGGCCACGCGTGACTCGATAGTGCCACCATGAACATGATTAATCAGGGCCCATCAGTTTCCCCCAAACCAGGTGCAAGTTGTTTATTATAACTTATCAATATTAACAGATTACGGGAATAACTGGTCATGACAGGAAATGGCCCTACAGATTCAAGAGGTGGCCCCCACAGATTCAAGAGGTGGCCCCCACCGTGTATGGTGTGGCACTTTGTTCCATGTGGCACTTTGCTCTGAGGGGATGGATTCTAGAGGTGGCCCCCACAGATTCAAGAGGTGGCCCTCACCGAGTGGTGTGGCACTTTGTGCTGTGTGGCACTTAGTTCCATTCAGGATAACAGGTCAGGATTCCCGTAATGTGATAATCACAAGTCAAGTATTAACATAACAGGTATAACAGGTATAACAGGAGGCAGGTAATCAATCATGTCAAGAGGTTGATAGTAGTCTGGTGGCAAGTCATGTCATAACAAGGGTCTTGCCAAGTGGTCACATGTCAAGTGCTAGATGATAACAAATCAGTTGTCAGGTGATATACATGTGTTAAAAGGTATCATGTAATGACAAGTAGTATAAACAGGAGACAGGCATTAGCATGTAGTAAAGCAGTAGCTGAGCACAACTAAGCGGAGCTGAGCAAGCTGGGATACAGACAGCAAGCAGGATTTATCCCTGGAGCGTCTGGCAAGGTTACCGGGACAACTCGGCTTAAAGTGCGAGTAGGAAATCCGGCAGCATCTCGCCTAGACGAATCTAGTGACAAAGCGCTGAACGCTGATCATGATGACCAGGCGAAGCCAAAGACCTGACGGTCCCAATCACTTCCCTTTCGGAACAGTGAGTGACCGGAGGCTGAACACCGAGAGACCTGCCGGCCCCAATCACCTCTCTTTCGAGACAGTGAGTGACCGGAGGCTGAACTGAGAACCTGACGGTCCCAATCACGTCTCTGACGAGATAGTGAGGAACCGGAGGCTGAAGCATGGAGAGACCTGCAGTGTTAGTACCACATGTTATAAAGCAGCAAGTACATCAGAGGCATGGTATATGTACAGGAATGAAACTACCCTAGTACAAGCATTCGTCACAGAGCAATACATGTCCAGATACTGGCACTCGGCCATATACAAATACAGGGACTCAGCCCAATACATAATACATGAAATGGAATACATATCGACCCGACGAAGCGGGGAAACCCAAATGGAGGCGAGAGCGAGAACACTCGCCTAAATCACCGGAAAGCCGAAAAAGGTCCGAAATCCATGGAACTCGGGACGCGCCATAATTATGAAAGGAGAGAGTGCACAGGAAGACGCGGGTTTTGGAAGTGAGACGCGAGGGTCGCAGACGCGGGAGTTAGCGTCGCGAGAATAACAGACACGGGAATCACAGACGCGGAAATAGCAGACGCGGGGTTCGCGTCGCAAGATGCCTCAAACGCGAGGTCTGCGTTCAAGTGCGGACGCGAGGGAAACGCGGACGCGGACGTGGGTTCTGCGTCGCGTTAACACAAGAAGAACACAAACGCGGGAATCACAGACGCGGGGATCGCGTCGCGATGGTGTCATAAACGCGGGGTTCAAGTCCCGTGTCCATGAAGGAAATGCGGACGCGAGTATAAACTCTGCGTCACGCCAATACAGAAACGCGCGGAGCGCGTTAAGGGATTGCCCAGACGCGGGGTTGAGATCCGCGTTAGGAAAGTCTTGGCGAGGAAAATCACTCGCTGACAAGATTCCTTTGTTGCGCCCGACGAAGGGAAGTTCGGCCCCAATCCAAAAGGAGGGTACCGGCCCTAAGTCTTGCCAACGGAGAAGAACACGGCTCCAATCCAAAAGGAGGGACCGGTCTTCGAGTCTTGCCAACGAAAAAGAGCACGGCCCCAATCCAAAAGGAGTGGCCGGCCCTTGAGGAGATGGAGTGATGGTGGTTTGTGGAGGATTTTGATGGTGGTGGTATTTTTGGAGAAGGTAAAGGAGAAGGTGGAAGCTTTGGAGTTTGTGGTGGTTTCCATGGAGATGAAGGAGGAAGAAGATGAAGGTAAGGAGTTGGAGGAGTTGTAGTGGTGGTTGTTGTGGTGGAGATGAAGGAGGAGTTGGTGGAGGTTAAGGCTTTGGTGAAGAGAAAGAAGAGAAAATGAAGTGAAATGGAGAAGGAAAGGTATTTATAGGATTTGAGTTTGTAAAGTGATGCAAATAAATAAAGGAGAGGGGGTTTTTGCAAAATGGGGAGATGAGGTGACTCTCTTGGCCACTTGGCTTGTTGTGATGATGAGAGAGGAGTGGGGTGTCTTGGAAATGACATTTGGAAGAGAAGGAATTAATGAAGAGAGAGAAAAGAGGATATCATAATGGTGTTGCTTACCATATAGGACAAAAGCAATAAAGGAGGAGAATCTTGCATTCCCTTCACTCAAAACGCAGCCCTCACCTGCGTTTGGGCCGAATGGGTTAAACGCAGGGATTAAGTCGCGTTTAGAGAAAGCCAAAAGCTGCGTTTCAAAGAGGAGAGAGAAAGCCATGATAATGGATGGGATTTGATCTGAAGTGCATTAAATGCGGAATGGGGAGGATCTTCACAATAAATGCGGAATCCCAGGTTGGTGAGATCCGCGTTTGAGGAAGAAGAGAGAAAGTGGGAAAAGACAGAGTGGAATATACGGGACAATCTCCTCGGTAACTGGGAAAACACCGGAAAGGCCCAAAAATAAAGTAATCCGGAAAGCTTCCCAAAAATCCTTAAAAATCATAAATATTATAAAATGATTTTTGGTAAAATCGGTTTTCAAAGATTCAATCTCATTTTCAAGATAAAAATCCAGAAATCAACCGTCAATCTCGGTATACACCGGATTGGCCGGATTTTGATAAAATCTGATAAATCCCAGAAATTGAATTTAGATAGGAAATATGATTTTAAGAAATAATGTCTAAAGGCACTTTTAGAAATTTCAAACCGTTTGTAAATTAAAATTCCGGGAATCGGTCAACGGTACTGGCCGACACCTGTTTTGAAGATTTTCAACATAATTTAGGAAAATTCCAGAAAATCATAGAAAATCTAGAATATTGGAAAACGATGTTTAAAACTGAAATCGGTCAAATCGAAATACCAGAATGTCCAGATCGAACAATACTCTAGGATCGGGCCCTCGGTTCAGACTAGGGCTGACTCAGAGTCCACGAATCCAAATCCAAGACAAAACGATCATATAAATAATTCATAATACAAAACAAATACAAGAAGTAAATCGAAAAATACGGTCGAGAAATCTGAATACGCAACTAAGTACGTATTCCGGGAGCGGGGTGTTACATATATATATATATATATATATATATATATATATATATATATATATATATATATATTATATATATATATTATTATATATATAAATAAATGGTATCATAGTTCAAGTTGAAGTCCAAAAAATGTACAAGTGCATATTATATAGGTTTATTGAAAGATCAAAAAATCAATTTAATCTTAATTTCTTAACCTTGATTGATAATATGTTCTTGCATGCAGACTCAAATTAGGGATAAATAGTTCTAGTAAATCTAAGATCTTAGATCACTAAATTTTTTCCAAAATATTTCAAAAAATTTCTCTCTTTCAAAATGCATTTCAAAAATAGTAACATTTGTTCTTTCTTTATGGATTTTGTGGGTATAATCCACTGAAAACCCTCAGGAGACTATAACTCCTTTAGGGGAAACCTAGAGGTTTAAAGGCTTGTTACACGTGCTTAGTGCAATCGCATCACTGCAAAAGTGGTGTAATAAAATTCTTAGTTTAGTTTTTCCTTTTCTTGTTTTGCTAGGGACAAGTAAAAGATAAGTATGGCGGTGTGACTAGTCGTCAATTCTGCATTTTATCATTGAATTTTTCTGCTGGTTTATGAATAATATACTAGTAAAATAACCCGTGTTTTGGTCTCTTATGCATATTACAAGGGTATAGGGGCAAAGTAAAAATAAGAGCTTAATTAAACCAATTTTGGGTAATTAATCTGAATTTCTTGGAGGTCAAGGTAAAAGGCTTCTAGAAGAATACATTGGATCCCGCATTGAAACTGCATCTTGAGAAATACGAGTCCGAATTATGCAAAATAAAGTGTATACAAAAGCATCTCGAAGCCATACGTGGAAGCAGTAAAAGATTTAGGAGATAACTCCAAGAAATTGCCACTGACCTTGGGCATTTGCCGCATGGCTGAGACAAGATCTGGGAGCCAGCTCCCTGATCTTCAACGCATGGCATCATCTGGTACTTGCCAAGTTACTTTTCCCTATAAATACAGCTCTAGATGGCCAGAATTCGAGAGGGAGACCAGGATTAAGGTTTCTTCTCCATCGAATAGATTAGGATTTTCTCTTTTATTGTTCTTTGTATTTTTCTTTCTTTTTAGATCGTGTATTAGGCAAGAGATTGATTCATATGAGAAAGAGAGTGTTGATGTAATAGTGAGTGATAAATTTAAGAAAGTTTCCTCTTTTCTTCTATTAGTTTCTTCTCTAACTTCTACATGATACTAAGCTAGTTTTCTCTCATGGTGACTAACTACTAAACAATAAAATATAACCCTTGATTGATAATCAAAATGAATCTAATAGCCTCTTCAAGGCCTTGCTCTTTCAAGAGTCATTGATAGCTTATGATGATGGGTTCTAACTCCTAACTTCTAACTTCTAACATGCAATGTTTACTTTAATTCATGCTCGATCTTGTGTAGTTTTGATGGATTATTTGTAACTTGCATTTAGTTGATTGATTTGAGAAGTGGAGAACAATCTTATGGATCATGCTTTGAAAGTTATTGAAGACAAGTCTAGTAATGGCCAAGGATACATTGTGAGGCAACTATCACTTTAGAGATTAGCATGGTTAGTGGAGTAATTAGTGATTACTAGCCGTGAGTTTGCTTACTCTTTTTACTTTGTTTTAAAAAAATTTCTCAAACCACTTCACTATCTTTCGTTTTATATTTTCTTCATCTTTTTCTCCTTCTACTTCTTGTTTTCTTTTCTTTTCCTTTTTAAATTCTTTTGAAATTTAGAAGAAAACTCGTTAACACTAACATGACACATCGTTAATGCTTCTGTCACCTCCCCTCCCTGTAGATTCGGCCCGTATAGCCACTTTGCTATAACAAGGAATTCAAAGCACACACCTAAATTCTTGATTTCAAATACAAATTTCAATGCACGGTTCCTCTCCGATCAAAGAGAAGCAGAAGAGTGCTAGAGAAACAATAATCCCGGAAGTGAAAAACAGAAGGCTGATCCGCCTCACGATAACCAATTCGTAATCCCCCTATTGAATCAGGCCCAGATCTAATTCCTGAAGTAAAGCCCCTAGTGAAGCCATACCTTCCCCTAGAGCCATTTCCTCAGAGACTTAAAAAAAACAAGATAGATAAGGATTTCTCCAACTTTCTGAATATTTTCAAAACTTTGCATATTAATATTCTATTCATAGATGCTCTAGAATAGAATCCAAAATATACAAAGTTCATGAAGAGATCCTAGCTAAGAAAAAGAAGCTAAAGGAACACGAAATGATCAAGCTCAATGAGGAGTACAGTGTTATTTTGCACAACAAACTGCCCCTAAACTTGAAGATCTAGGGGGATTTTCTATACCTTGCATTATTGAAAACTTTAAATTTGATAATATTTTATGTGATCTTGGTGCAAGTACAAAGTTCTTCTTGATAATGCCTCTCTTTTTTCAGGTCATTCGGCTTTGGAGAACTGAAGCTGACCACCATCTCACTCCAATTGGCAGATAGATCGATAAAGTATCTGCTTAGTATTATTGAAGATGTGCTCGCTAAAGTCGACAATATCTATTTTCCTGCCGATTTCATTGTGTTAGACATGGAGGAAGACCGAAACATGTCTTTCATTTTTCAGCCGACCTTTTCTAGCCACGTGAAGAACTTTAATTGATGTGAAAAAAGTAGAACTCATCCTTCCAAAATTTGTTCGTAGTTCGAAAGTCATGAAGAACTCCATCGCTGTTGAACTATTTATAAATTATAGAAAAATCTAATCTTTCTAGAATCTTTTAGAAGGATCATATAATGACAAGAAGAGAGTTGAATCTACAGAGACTTGTTGGAACTCAGTTTTTAAAAATCTAAATCTAATTTTAATCTAGTTTGAGAAATCTTTGAATGAAAAATTGGAGTCTTTGTTTTAAGAACTAAAATTCTATAAGCATTAAGAACATGAATCAAGATGAGAAAAATACTAACCGATACGAAGGCTAAGTAAGTAAAGTGATGGAGAAAGAAAGAAAATGAGAGGAGGGGAAGAGACAGTTGAAACCCGAAATTGACACAAAGCTTTGTTCACCATTGTCTCCCTCCTCCGAAGGATGAGGTAAAGTAGCACTAGAAACTGCAAAGAGAAATGGCATGCATGAGATTATTAATGAAAGCATAAAGTAAAACATGAAATAAAAAGAGTAGAATTACACTATAGAAATCATAGATAAAGAGTAAAAAAATCTTAAGAATGAGAAGGAGCACAATCTTGATGGAAGAATACTAAATTTCATTCATGAATCATCATTACAAATCTCTCGGCGCTCTCCAAACTCATATTATAACACATACAACTCTCTTTTAATAGCTTTTCCAGCCTTGTGGTGTATATTTTACATCTAAAATGCTAGTATTTATAGGCAAAAAGGTAAGAGGGAGGGTGTATGAAGATAGGGAGAGCAAACGCTCCCCCTAATCCTCTGTAACCGCTGGGAAAATGCAGTATTCCCCCAATCCTCTGTAACTGTTACCAAATCTTGAGGGGTGACAGACCGTGGATCCCTGATTTTCTATTTTTAATTGGTTATTTGGTTGGATCTCCGATTTTGACATTATCTTCATTGATTCTTCAGCCAACCACTTGATCTTCAAAAATCTGGTTTAACTGATTTTGATCTGGGATTATCTTTCTGATATGTTCTAATCTTTGATTGTGATTTAAATCCCCTTATAATCTGGTTTAGTTAACATGAATTTGTGATTTATCTTCTCCATTATATCCTGCACAAATTAGGTATTAAGACAGTTTAATTGCAGGATTTATTACAGAATGGATGTTGGAATGTAATAACAAATATGCAATATCCAAACACACCCGCCACCTATCTTTTGCTTATTCTCGAGCAAAACAACAAAACTAATCTAACTCACTTTTATAGAAATCACGGTTGCACTTAGCACGCGCAACAAGTCGTTAAACATCTTAGTTACCCCTAGAGGATTTTGTCTCGTGAGGGTTTTTAGTGGATTACACTCACAAAATCTATAAAGAAAGAGAAATAATGTGTTAGTATTGTCAAAAACACATTTGAAAAGAAAAAAAAATATTTGAAGTGTTTTTGTAAGAATTAAGTAATCTATAAGTCATAGAAATACCAAACTATTCATCTCTAGACTTAGTTTCCATTCAAAAACTTGTTATCAATCAAGATAAGGAGTCAAACTGTAGTTCTCATCTAGTCTATTAATTTACCATAACTTATATGCATCTTCATGACCATGAATATTTGACTAGAGATTCTTCAACTCTAACTCTTATGCCTTATTTTTACATATTTTTGGTGGTGATATCTCTTAGTTTTATTAGGCTTTCTAATTTATCCATGTAACGAGCCATAGGTTGGTGACTTCCAAACCAGACGATTTTAGGGCATCGGGTGAGAAAACACCCCAAGAACTTAAGGACTTGAGCAAACAAGACCACAAATTAAGGGTTTTTATTGATTATATGGACCACTTTTAGGCGTGAATACTTATGCTTTATGAGGAACAAATTCCCAACTTAATCAGAGGATTTTTTTTTATATTTTTTCTTTTTATAAGGCATAAGAATCTTCATTTTTGAACAATAAGTGTGTTAAATGTATAAATATCCATATTTCATCAAGGTAAAAATCAAGACTAAATTACTTTCCCAATTTTTCTTCCTAACCCTAGAATCAAATAAATAATCTTATTTTGACCAAGTATAAGAAATCCTATTTTTGATTCTCCTATTCCTTAAACTTAACTTAATTCCTTACAAAAACAAGTCAAAATATAGTTTCTCTTTTTAAAAAGTTTTTTTAAATAAAATAAAGATGACCTATGTTAGAACCCACCCTTACACCTATCTCATGTGTTGTCCTCAATGTATGAATGAATGCAAAACATGATACAAACTTAAGAATGTGAAGGATAGATAGTACTTGATGAGGACGAATTGATATCACCCGTTATTGCTTAGTTGAGAAAAAACAAAAGAAAACACAAAAATTATAATACAATAATGGATCCCTAGCATGTATAGAGATCAATCCTGATAAACAGGATCTTCCAGAAAAATTTCCTCAAATTCTGGCCTCAGATACTCACGGTATGACTTTAAACGCTGGTCATTCACTTGAAAAATGATACCATCCGTGGCATTATGGAGCTCTACTGCACCATGTGGGTGCACCTTATGAACAATGTAAGGACCGGTACAATGAGATTTTAATTTTTCTGGAAAGAGATGTAAGCGTGAATCAAAAAGCAAGACTTTCTGTCTGGGCTAGAAATCCTTTCGAGTTATGACCTTATCAGCTTCATTTTCATACGTTCTTTGTACCATTTTTTCAGTCATATGCATCATTTCTTATCTCTTCAAGCTCATCAAGTTGAAGTTTCCTAGACTCTCCTACATTGTCAAGATCAAAATTTAGACGCTTGATAGCCCAGTAAGCTTTGTGTTCTAGCTCGACAGGAAGATGGCAAGCTTTTTCACAGACTAATCTATATGGAGATATTTCAGTAGGAATCTTGAATGCAGTTCTAGGCATCAGTCAATTAAGGGACCAATCTTTCCTAGTGGTATTCACAGTTTTCTCTAGAATGATCTTGATTGCACAGTTGGAGACTTCTACTTGGCCGCTAGTCTTTGGATGGTAAGGGGTGGCTACCCTATGATTGATGTTGTATTTTTTTATTAAGGCTTCAAATGTACAATTGCAGAAATATTTTCCACATTGCTAATGATTGCAGAAGAAAAGCCATAATAAGAAAATACATTCTCTTTCAAGAAGTTTATCACAACTTTGTGGTCATTAGATCTGCATGCTAGGGCCTCTATCCATTTAGAGACGTAGTCAACTGCCACAAGGATATACTGGTATCCATGAGACATAGAGAAGTGACCCCATGAGGTCGGTGCTCCAAACATCAAAGATTTCGACAACTAAGATCAAGTTTAAAGGCATTTCATTCTGTCATATAATTTTTCTTAATCAGTGACAATGACCAAAAGATTGACAGTAGACATGAGCGTCTCGAAACAAAATAGGCTAATAAAATTACATTGCAAAATTTTTGCAGCAGTCTTTTTCCCATTGAAATGACCACCACAGGCTTGGTTATGGCAGAATGAAAGGATGTTCCTGAACTCAGAGTTAGAAATGCAACGTCAAATGATCTGATCAGGACAATATTTAAATAAATATGGTTCATCTCAGAAGAACCATTTACCCTAGCTAAGCAATGCAATCGTTCTTACTTAGTCCATGAACCAGGCATTTGTTCCGTGATAAGGTAGTTCACAATGTCAGCATACCACAGAACAGTCGAATGAAATTGACATTAACCACTCATTAGGAAATGTCTCAAGAATAGGTAACGAGTCAGATGAAGATATGACCACTAATCTAGACAAGTAGTTTGCGACAACATTCTCAGCCCCCTTTTTATCATGAATTTTTAAGTCAAATTCCTGTAGGATTATCCACGGATTAGACGAGTTTTAGCATCTTTTTCATGAGAAGGTACTTTAAAGCCGCATGATCGGTGAAAATTAGGACTTAGAACCTATCAGGTAGGACAAAATTTGTTAAGAGCAAAAATGACTGCCAACAACTCTTTTTCAGTAGTTCAGTTGTGCGTCGTTAAAAGTCTTGCTGGCATAGTAAATGACATGAGGAAGTTATCTACTCGATGGCCCAGAACAACTCCTATGGCATAGTTAGAAGTGTCACACATCACCTCAAATGGAAGATTCCATTCAGGTTGTTGGATGATGGGTGCCGAGGTTAACTCAGTTTTGAGCCTTTCAAAGGCTACCAAATAAGAAGGGGTGAACTCAAAGAGAACATCTTTGCTAGAAGGTCACACAGGATTTGTAAATTTTATAAAAGTCCTTGATGAAGTGGCGGTAGAATCCAGCGTGGTCTAAGAAGGATCGCACCTCCCGAACAGTTCTCAGAGGTAGCAATTTAGATATTAATTCTACCTTAACTTTATCAGCCTCTATACCTTTTAAACAATCTCAGATTTCACCATGAAATAATATTTCTCCCAATTAAGAACTAGATTCTTCTCCTTGCATCTTATCAACAAAAGTGATTGATGATACAGACCCTCATCAAAGTCAGACTCAGATAGATAAGTCACCATGAATACCTCTAAAAATCACTTGACCATGTCTAAAAGATGCTCAACATACACCGCTGAAACATAGCAGGTGCATTGCAAAGCCCAAAGGACATGTGTCGGTAGGCAAATGTACCAAACGGACATGTAAATGTCGTTTTCTCTTGGTCTTCACGAGCAATAGGGATTTGATTATATCTAGAATAACTATTGAGAAAGGAGTAGTAAGCATGACCGGTAAGATGTTCTAACATTTGGTCGATGAATGGCAGAGGAAAATAATCTTTTCTAGTCATGAAGTTGAGTTTTCTATAATTTATGCACACTCGCCAACCAGTTTGAACATGAGTTGGAACCAACTCATTATTCTCATTGGTAACAACTGTGACTCCAGACTCTTTGGGCACAACTTGCATATGACTGGCCCACTGACTATCAGAGATAGGGTAAATGATACCTGTATCTAACAATTTTATGACCTCTTCTCTCACTACCTATTTCAGAACAGGGTTCAAACGACTCTGTGGTTCTCTCGAGGTTTTGGCATACTCTTCGAGATGAATTTGGTGTATTACCACAGAGAGACTAATTTTCTTGATGTCTGATATGGTCCAACCTAGAGCTTCTTTTTGTTCACTAAGCACATCTAGCAACTTTTGTTCTTAGTCCTTGTCTAAATGAGAAGAAATTATCACAGGTAAGGTTTCAGAATTACCTAGAAAGACATACTTTAACGTGTTGGGTAAAGGCTTGAGCTCCAACTTGGGAGGCTCAATGATTGATGGAACAGGAACATATGTTGACACAGGTGATCGGGGCGGAACTAGCACTCAAAAAATGTGTGTATTATGAAATCAATGAAAAGCTCGTATGTGCTAATATTCCCTCGATACTTCCATTATAGCATTGGCTCAACGGGTTGAATCCACAGGGACGGGAGGCGATAGAAGCATTAACAGTCTCTATTCACGTGTTATGTTAACAGTTCTTCTTTGTTAAAGAATTAGAAAAAGAAAAGGAAAAGAAAAGAAAAGGAAATCAAGCATGTGGTAGGTGGAGAGGGCGATGAAAACGGCGAAGAAAATAAAAGAGAAGTAGTTTGGAAAATAAAATAGAAAAGAAGAAGAAGCTTATAGTAAAGAAGATGAAACAAGGGTGAACCAAGAGGATGGTAAAAACAACGATGAAAAGATAAAAGAATTGATTTTTAAAACAAGATAAAAGAAAACTCATGGCTACTAACTACCAATTGCTCCACTAACCATGCTAACCTCTTAGTGATAGTTGCCTCACATGGATCCTTGGCCATCACTAATCCTTGGCTTCAAGAGACGATACAGAGCATGGCAAATAAAATGGTTCTTCACATTCAAACTTGCATCAAGAGCAAGCTAATACAAACATTAGATCATTAAAACCATTAGAAGTAAGCATGAAATAAGAGAGAGTTAGTTTGGTTAGCAAATTAGCAAGTTAGATGTTAGAACCCATCATCATAAGCCATCAATGGCTCTTGCAAGAGCAAGGCCTTGTGAAGCTATTAGATTCATGTGGATTATCAAGTAAATGGTTAGATGGTTAGTGGTTAGTAGTTAGATTGCCATGAGAAGAAGAAAAGTTAGCAAAGTGATTGGTCGCTAATGTTGCATATTTAGTATCATATTTTCATACTTGTTATAGAATAAAACTTTGCATTGTCCTAATTAATTGTTTGATTTATTTGCAGGCCCATTCTTTAAGGAGATGAAGAGAAATGAGCCAAAACCCACCAAAATTCTGAGTTAAATCAGAATTAATTCGAGCTCACTGAATCAGGGCAAAATCAAGAGGTTGAGAATCGGTTGAGAAGAATCCTCTCAGAATCGATCAGTTAAAGCCAAGAATCCAAAGCCATTTCGTCACAATACGGGACTCAAACTGAAAAACCAACTGAAGATAAAAGCAGAAAGCGAACCCGGGGAGACCCACCAACAGGGTGTGGCCACCTGGCCACACCCTGGCCGCGAAAACGCGGCCAAAGCCGCGTTTCCGCGGCTTGGTTGGGGAGTTAGGGGGAGCGTTTGCTCCCCCGATCTCCCCGGGATCCTGATGGTTAGGGTTTTGCCTATAAAAAGCTAGTATGTTCGCTGAAAAAGGGACGACCATGTAGAGATAGGATTTAGCCTAGTTTTCCATTTCTTAGTTTAGGTTTTTCTTTTCTTTTTATGTAATTTGTATGTAAGCTTAGGATAGATGAAGATTCATGTAAGTAAGAGAGAGAGGCTGATGTTGAGAGTGACACCGATGTACCCTCCTCCTTTCTTCCATTGTTTTTGCAAGTAATAAAGGTAAATGCTTCTTTTTATGTTCGTATTTTGTTTTGTTTCCATCTTTCTCTTTCTACTTTACCTCCTTTGTTTTTGATGAGTTTGCAAGTGAAGCCAGAAGCATAAGTATAACGATGCTTTGCGAGTGCCAACGATAGTTCATGAAGACGATCTCCTCCTCAAGATCCGTATCACTTCGTTCTTGCTAGGACTTGATGATCTAATGCGAACTGGGACTGAGCTCGATCCTATGATCTATGCGTTGAACGCCTCCAAGCAAGGTAGAACATGCAAGGATTCCAGGTAAGTCATCAATCAAACTAGGTAAGTATTTCTTCACTCTTCTTTCTTTCTTTTCTTTTATTTCTTTAGTATAGATCACCACCTCTTCCAAATCATTCTTTTACGACTCATTTGTACATAGTCGCTTTCTTTCCCCTTTCTTTGTAAATAGTCATTCTCCATTTCTCTCCACCTTCTTCATCTCTCATTTTCTTTCTAACTTTAATATAACTTTCTTTTTCATTTTTATTTCTTTAAACAAAGAAGAATCTTCGTTTTATCTTCATTAAGATTTCAATAAAGAAACGTAACCCTTCTATCGCAAAACCCTCCTTGTGGATCACGACCCGCATAGCCACTTGCTATAGCGGTAAGAATTGAGCACTTGCACATCTTCATTCTAAATCTGAAATTCTTTATTTTGTGTGCAGGTTTAGCCTCAATCAAATTTTGGCGCCGTTGCCGGGGAGGGTAACGTTTTTATTGAAATCTGATTTTTATTGAAAAATTTTTTAGAACTAAAACGAACTTTCTTCTCTGTTGCAGGTTATAGGGCAAGCAAGGAAGGAAAATAAGATTGCAGTAACATATAAGTGGTCTTGGGCCTCTGCTCTAGAAAGCAGAGACCAAGTGCCCTCTGCTTTGCCGGGTTTTCGCGGCCAGAGCCGCGGATACGCGGCAAAAAGGAGTAGACTACTAACGTTATTTTTTTGTAGGGCTGCTTGACTTGCAAAATTCTAGTTTTCTGCAATTTATTTTTTCTTATATGCCATCACCAAAAGCCTGCTAATAAACCAACAATAAAATACTTATTGAAAAAGATAAAAAATTGATTAGACGTTTGTATTTTAGGCACGTGTCTTTTCAGTTCATTTATTTTTACTGTTGAAGAGTGCTGGAGCAAGGTACGTTCGCATTGCATGTAGAATAGGACTCATCTCTTGGTTGATTTTTATTGCTTTGAGTGAATCTTATTTACATATCTTGTACACTTGCACAAACTTATCTTAAGGGCACTAACCCATAACAAGATAAGGTGGGGATTTAATCACCCTTCCTTAGCCCAAAAATCAGATTCCAAGCACTCACTAACCCAAGCCTAAATAAAAATGAGTAGACGTTGGCCCTAGGGACATCTCGGACTCAATTAGGAGATTATCCTAAGGGGGAAAGATGTTGGAATTTGACTCCTGCAAAATCAGTGTCGAGGAAAGGGATTAAGGGCCGAAATCCTAAAGGTTGGTGGTTATTTAATTAAGGAAAGTCTTTGACGGAAAACCTCCCACCAACCTTGCCCTGACCTGGCTGATTAGCTTGTGGTCAAAGTCTGCATTAGACCTCCCATGGATAGTCTAATAAGTTAGGAGTCATCTAGGTCATAGGTCTACCCTAACTTAGTTAGAATTTTCTCTTTTTATTTGTTTGCTTATTTGTTTGTTTTTTCTTTCTTTTTGTATTCTATTGTGTGATATGGCTTATAATAATAATTTTTTCAACTTTAATAATAATCCATATTACACACCGAGTTTATTTTTGGATATTACCAACCCGGCATATCATGACTTTAACCAACCTAGTGTGCCGGATTGGTCTTATCCGAATCAATATAACCCATGCCCCCAATCTAATAACTATAATTTCCATAATAATTTCAACTCTTCACCGAGTCAGTGGGGATTCACCTCCCCCGAGCATAATTTTCAACCAACTTGTCCCCCTTATCCACCTAGTCCACAATATCCCCAAGAGTCATACTCAGTTCCACCAGTCCAAAATAGAAAACCAACAATTTTGGAAAGGAGTATGCGTGAGTCCAAACAACAATCACAAAATCTGATGGACTCACAATTTCACTATCACCTCCAAGACAACACTTCATCTTTTCATCAAAACAATGAATCCATCAACTATGAAAAGATGCTTGAAGCCATGACTCATGCTCAAAATGCTCGAAATCGTGACATAGATATGATGGTCGAATCTCTACGTTCTCACCGTTTGACCAGTTCTGATGTCACTAACCATTCTGCTAGAGCCGAAGAGTTATGTAGTTTTAGAAATCAAGGTTCCATTTCAGAACAGTCATTTAAACTTGCCCAAACTCCAAAGAATATTGAAAGTTTGGCAAGTTATCCTTTTCCTGAAATCGAATTTGAAAATGAATATGATCATGAATCTCAACTTTGTGATTCAATTTTACTTCCTGATTCAATAATGACTCCGGTGTCTTCACCTGATTTCAATCTTTTTCCTGAGTCAACATTGAATCCTGTGCCAATTCATAATGAAATTGAATCACTCATTCTTGATGATCATATTGAACTTGACCAATTTTATACTTTTGAAAATCCTATTGACAAATTGGCAAGTTCTCAATTTTTTGATATTGAACTCAATGAGATATGTGACCTAGATTCTCAAATCTGTGATCCAGTTCAACTTTCTGAATCAATATTGACTCCTGTTTTGTTACCAAACTTGAGTAATATTTTAGAGTCAGTTTTGATTCCCCCACCTATCATTCCTGAACTTGAATCACCAACATTAAGTCACATTCCATTGTTAGAAAATAAATGTGGACTTGAGTTTCAACTTCTTGACTTGGACCCACTTCCTGAACCTATTTCGACTCTTGAACCTTTACTTGACTTAAGTCACCTTCCTGAGTCAGTATTAGTTCCTATACTTCCTAAGTCCAAGTCAATCATTCTATCTTTTCACACTCCATTCTGGGACGAGGTGGTTGACAAACTTGACTCTGAAATCAGTTATGGAATTTGGAAATTAGATGGGGTCAAATACTTAATAAAAATCCTTCATGGATACACAATCTTAATGGGTTATATTAGAGAAACTTCTGGTGGGTTCCTCCGAACCCCACGAAAAGTCGATTGGGCCGCATTTCGTGGACCAATCAGACTACCACCGGAACCACCACCTTAAGGTAACATTTTCCTTCCCTTTCTTCTTTTTCATGCATCTATGCATTAATTCATACATTGAGGACAATGCATGAGATAGGTGTGGGGGAGGGTCTAACATAACTTTTCTTTTATTATTAAAAAATTAACATTTTCTTTACTTTTAAAAACTTTTTGAAAATAGAAACAATATTTTGACATATTTTTTGTAAGAAATTAAGTCAATTTAAGGAATAGGAAAATCAAAATTAGGATTTCTTATACTTGGTCAAAATAAGATTATTTGTTTGATTTTTAGGGTTAGGAAGAAAATTTGTCAAAGTAATTTAGTATTGATCTTTACCTTGATGAAATATGCACACTTCATACACTTACACACTTAGGGTTCAAAAACAAAGATTCTTATGCCTTAAAAAAAAAAAGATAAACAAATCTAATTATTGATTAGCTAGGTGCTTTGGCCTAAGTAAGCCTTAGTATTTATGCGAAAGATGATTAGATAAGTTTGAGAAAAATATATATATATATAAAAATCTTCTGATTAAGCTGGGTATTTGTGCCTAATAAAGCATAAGTATTCACGCCTAAAAGGGATCCATATAATAAAATTCTTAGTTTTGTGGCCTTGTTTGCTCGAGTCCTTAAGTCCTTGGGGTGTTTTCTCACCCGGTGCCCTAAGACCGTTTGGTTTGGGAGTCATCGATTAAAGGCTCGTTACATGGGCATATTAGAAAGCCTAATAGAACTAAGGAATAATACCACAAAAAAAAAATATATATATATATATATATATATATATATATATAAATAAATAAGGCATAAGAGTTAGAGTTAATGAACCCTTTGTCAAAATTTTCACAATCACAAAGTGCATATGACTTAGGGTAAAGTAATAGACTAGATGAGAAGTACAATTTGACTCTTTACTTTGATTGATAACAAATTTTTGAATAGAGACTAAGTTTAGGAATGAAAAAAATCAGTTTTCCTATAACTTATAGATTGCTTAGATCTTACAATTATATTTCAAATATTTTTCTCTTTCAAAATGCTTTTCGAAAATACTAACTCTTTGTTTCTCTTTCTTTATGGATTTTGTGGGTGTAATCCGCTGAAAACCCTCACGAGACAAAACTTGTCCTCTAGGGGAAACCTAGAGGTTTAACGGCTTGTTGCACATGCTCAGTGCAATCGCGTGACCTGCGAAAATGGTCTAATAATCCTTAATATAGTTTAGTTGTTTTGCTCGAGGACGAGCAAAAGATAGGTATAGGGGTGTGATTGGTCGCTAATGTTGCATATTTAGTATCATATTTCCGTAATTGTTATAGAATAAAACTTTGCATTGTCCTAATTAATTGTTTGATTTATTTGCAGGCCCATTCTTTAAGGAGATGAAGAGAAATGAGCCCAAAGCCCACCAAAAATCTGAGTTTAATCAGAATTAATTCGAGCTCACTGAATCAGGGCAAAATCAAGCGGTTGAGAAGAATCCTCTCAGAATCGATCGGTTAAAGCCAAGAATCCAAGACCATTTCGTCACAATACGGGACTCAAACTGAAAAATCAACTGAAGATAAAAGCAGAAAGCGAACCCGGGGAGACCCACCAACAGGGTGTGGCCACCTGGCCACACCCTGGCCGCGAAAACACGGCCAAAGCCGCGTTTTCGTGGCTTGGTTGGGGAGTTAGGGGAGCGTTTGTTCCCCCGATCTCCCCGGGATCCTGATGGTTAGGGTTTTGCCTATAAAAAGCTAGTATGTTCGCTGAAAATGGGACGACCATGCAGAGATAGGATTTAGCCTAGTTTTCCATTTCTTAGTTTAGGTTTTTCTTTTCTTTTTATGTAATTTGTATGTAAGCTTAGGATAGATGAAGATTCATGTAAGTAAGAGAGAGAGGCTGATGTTGAGAGTGACACGATGTACCCTCTGATTGGACTAAGAAGGTGTACTTATTATGTAGTAAATGTATTTGATGTACCCTTTCTTGTCTCCGCTATAGCATAGGGCTATACCGAGTCGAATCTCAGGGAGAGCTCGCGATGGAAGCTTTAACGTGTGGTAGTGAAGTGAACAAACGAGTATTCTTCTCTGCTTATAAACTTAGTGAATCAAGTGAAAAAGAAACTAAAAGAAAAGATGGCTATGTTCATGGTGAAAAAGTCGGGAAAAGAAATCAAGAAGTGGATGTGGTATTCACAAGAAAAAGAAAGAAAACTTAAAGAAAGCAATCCATGACTAGCTTACCTTGCTAGCTTGCCAAGACTTACTAGACTCCTTGATAGCGAATGCTTGCCTAATGTTGTCACTCCATTAGCGTAGGATTTGTCTCGCGTGTTGACCTAATTACTTTCTCACTTGCAAGATGGTGGTTTAACCATCGGAGAAGAGAAGATCATACAACTTGCAAGATGAACAAAAGCAAACACCCATGAGTTAGTGAAGTAAGCTAAGCTAGTGGTAAACTAGTACATGGAGAAGAAATTAGCTAGCTAAAAGCCATTAAAGAACTAAAACAAAGCTTGAAGTAAATTGCAAGAAGTAAACAAAGCAAGTAATAAAGCAAGTAAAGAAAGCACATAAACTAGAACCAAGCTTCAAGTAGAGGAAGGAGGATGGATCAATCCTTGTTGCTTCAAGTGTCACCCTTGATTACACAAGCTCTCTCCCTCACAATCACTCTCTTTTACATTGAATTCTAGGGAAGAGAAGATCATAGAGAGCTACAAACCCTAAACAAAAACTAACAAAATTACAAGCTTTACACTAATCTCTCTCTCTTCTCTGATCAGTTTTTGTACGCAGGTCCAAGTGAGGTTTTTATAGGCCCAAGAGAGAATCTTCGAGATCAAGTTTGTTGCCACAAAATCTGGGATCTCAACGGCCTAGATCTGCCGCGGATTGCCGCGGGATCGCCGCGAGATCTGGGCCGTTGAGCCCAGATTTTCTGGTGAGATCTTCTTGTTGGGTTGTTAGCCACGTGGACTACTTGGATTCTCCAATTGGCGCGCGGATCTCTCTAGATCTGGATTTGAATTTGGTTTTATCTTAATCATGGATTAATCACTTAATTAGTGTTAATTAAGTGATTATTTGGATATCTCTCCATTAAGTGTGTACCTGCAAATATGTAGAGAAGAGGAGTAAAAATCACATATTTATTTGTAATATGCATGGGAGTTATGATGTAAAATATGCAATATTGGATACTAATCACACCCCCACACTTATTCTTTTGCTCGTCCCGAGCAAAACAAAGAAAAAGAAAATCTAAACTACCAATTTATTTACACCACTTTCGCAGGTGACGCGATTGCACTGAGCATGTGCAACAAGCCGTTAAACCTCTAGGTTACCCTAGAGGAGGAGTGTTGTCTCCTGAGGGTTTTCAGCGGATTACACCCACAAAATCCATAAAGAAAGAAGACAAATGTTAGTATTTTGAAAACGCATTTTGAATAAGAGACATGTTTACGAACTATTTTTGCAAAAATATAAGTGATCCTAAGTCATAAGTCCACCTATAATTATTCTTCCTTAAACTTAGTATCCATGCAAGATCTTGCTTTTAATTAAGGTAAGAATTCAAAATTGGATTGAATATTTTATCTTTCATAAAACCTAGATAATATGCACACCGTGTAAGTGAAGATTTCTGGGATTTCAACTCTAACCATCAAGCCATTTATTTATTTATATATATATTTTTTTTGCTTTTTTCTTCCCTTAGTTTAGGCTTTCTAGTCTACCCTTGTAACGAGCTTTAACCGATGACTCCCAAACCAGACGGTCTTAGGGCACCAGATGAGAAAACATCCCTCGGGTTTAAGGTCTCGAGTAGAAAAGGCCACGAAACTAAAGGGGATTATTTATTATCACCGTTAGGCGTGAGTAACCATGCTTCTTGAGGCATAGTTATCCAGCTTAATAAGTGATCTTTTATTTATATATATATATTTTTTTTCTTTTTTTTTATTTATATGGCATTTTTGGTCTTTGTCTCCATCCCAAGAAATGTGTAAGTGTAAAGTGCATATTTATCTAAGATAAAAATTCAAGATAAAAATATCTCACCAATTTTACTTACTTAGTCTATAATTTCAAACAAGATCTATTACTTCAACTATGTTTAAGATGTCATAATTAAGGCTTTCTTAATTTCTAAGATACATCTTAATTTTCTTAAAAATAGATCAAAACTTTGTCTCTTTTTTCAAAAAGTTTTTATTTTTTTATTTTTTTATTTTTATTATTTCTAAAGAAATGTAAAAAGAAAGAAAGGAAATGTAAAAGAAAGAAAGTCTAAAAACTCTATGTTAGTAAACCCTCCCCCACACTTATTTCATGCATTGTCCTCAATGCATTATGATATATGTATGCATGAAACAAAATGGAAGGGGAAGGAATTATTTACAAGGAATATACAAGTGTAACTCTCACCTGGGCTTTTGGTCGCTTCCCTCTGGCCCGTTTCCCATCGTTCCAATGTGTTCTCTTTCTTGAGCTCCATTGGGAAACGGTCTGAATTATTCTAACCCTAGGTGTTTCCAGTTTCAATTGGTTGTTATTTTCATTCATACTCATTCCACCACATTGTTCACAAACAAAGTCCTTATCACCACTCTCACTCAGAATCTCATCACTTCTAATTTTAAGAAATTTTAACTCTTCTCCATATAATTCTTCAAAACTCAAATCAACATCCGGAAGTGGACAATTAGCTAACTTACCCCGAGTTGACTCATCTAAACACATGATCTCATCAGCAAACAAGTCTTCAAAAGATATATCAATTGGAGGTTCTAATACACTCTTAGTTGGCTTATTGAAAGTGAAAATATCCAAATCAACTTTCCCCGTTTGAAAGGGTACTCGGATAAGAGAATCACAAGATTGTGACTCATCTTTTGGATCTTCACTTTCCTCCTCACAATTGTTATTAATGAAGCTAACCTCAAATGTTTGATCTTTTGTTTTGTGAGGCTGTGTGTGGAAGACATTGTGTTCATGTGTCATGTTACCAAAAGTCAACCTCATTGATCCATTCCGGCAATTAATGATTGCATTTGCAGTAGCCAGGAATGGTCGTCCCAGAATGACAGGAATTTGTGCCCTTTGATTGGAATTTGACACTGGTTTTGTTTCAAGGACAACAAAGTCAACAGGATAAAAGAATTCTCCAACTTTGACAAGGACATCTTGAATTACCCCCTTGGGTTTAGTAACAGAGCGATCAGCCAATTGGATGGTCATTTGGGTCGGAAGGAGATCACCTAACCCCAATTGTTGGTACACAGAGAAAGGTAGGAGATTAATGCTGGCCCCCAAATCAAGAAGTGCCCTATTTATTGTAGTCTGTCCTATGATGCATGAAATGGTGGGGCTCCCTTGGTCTTTGTACTTAACAGGAATTGGACCAGTGAGCAACTCATTAATGGATGATGCAAGGAAGACTTTTTAAGGGACTTGGGTCTTCCTCTTCTTGGTGCACATTTCCTTCAAAAATTTGGCATATGATGGCACTTGTTGAATGGCATCAAGAAGAGGGACATTGATTTGGACCTTATTGAATGTTTCTTTTATCTTCTCCATGTGAGCATTTGACTTGTTATTTCTCAGCCTATTTGGATATGGAGCAATAGGCTTGTATGTATGCTCATCTACCTTTCTTCACCCTTTGCCTTGGAAGTGGATGGCTCTGAACTAGAGGATGGTTTGTCAAAAGTTGGTTGTATTGGGACATGAGGTGTAGGCTTTGGTACTGGATGAGATTGTGGACTAGAAACCTTATTGTCAACTTGTTTACCAGATCTCAGGGTATGAATGGCATGACAGTGACTGGGTCCTGACTCTTCAACTTTGGGATTTAGCAATGGCTGGCTTAAGAACAGATTTCTTTGATTCTCAGCCAATTGCCCAATTTGGACCTTCATTTCATTCAACTCCTGCTGCTGGTTTTTTGTTAAGGTTTCTATCATTTGTTTCAACTCAGATATTTCGGAATTATTTTGGGGTGGATGTTGAGGGTATGGAGATTGGAATTGTGATTGGTAGAATGGTAGAAGATTCTGATAAGACTGATATGACTGTGGTGGACTTTGAGATGGATGAACATACAGTGAATTCTGATCGAAACTGGATGGATGAAACTGAGCATTGTATGGATATGGAAGTGGTAGCATATGATGCTCAGGACCAGACTGACTCCATGGAAAATTTGGATGGTTCTGCCATCCTGAATTGTAAGTGTTGGAGTATGTATGATTATTGGGTCTGGTAAACGCTGCATTCATTTTCTCCTGAAATGATTGTGGCTGATATAATGGACACTCCTCAACAACATGGCTAAGGTCATGACAGTTGGTGCAACCTGGTCTAATCAAAGGCAATGGGTTGACCTGGTTGACCACAGAATTCCCTTTGACTCAAGCAACTCTATCCTCTTCATTAATTGTGTGATCTTGGTTTCTGCAGCTAGAGAGGATTCTTTGGAGTGTGTACCAGTTCTGGAAGTGGTGGGAGTCGGTCTATCAGGGCATGACTCCCACTGAATGGTTTTCTCAGCTAGGGTTTCAAAGAGATCCCACCCCTGATGTTCATCTTTTTTCAAGAATTCCCCTTGGCACATGGATTCTAAAAGTGTTTTCGTTTGGTAATCTAATCCATCATAAGTAATCTGGCATAGACGCCATTTCTCTATGCCGTGATGGGGACACAGGGCAAGAAGGTCTTTGAAACGCTCAAGATACTTCCAGAAAGGTTCATTTGTTTCCTGCTTGAATTGCATTATGTTCTTTCTCATGAGGGCTGTTTTGTGGATAGGATAAAATTTCTTAAGAAAGACTTTAACAAAATCCTCCCATAAAGATATGGAACTGACTGGAAGATTATAAAGCCATTTCTTAGCTAAATCCTTAAGTGCAAACGGTATGAACCGTAACCTAACAGCATCCTCAGACAGTTGGAAATTCTCATCATTTGGCATACCTCTTCAAACTCACGAATAAAGAGGTACGCATCCTCAGACTCTAGACCATGGAAATGGGGAAGTGTACTAATGAATTGTGGTTTCAGCTCAAATTGTTTCCATTAGGCTCGGGGAGAAGAATGCATGAAGGAATGGAGGTGCGAATCGGATAAAATCGATCCTGAAGTGAGACGTTGTTGGTCATGATGTGAAGTGGATGTGTAAGTGCAAGTGTAGAATTAGGATCACAAAACCACTATCGTATATACAATCACAAACAACGTGCACCGATCACACCAGCGAAAAAGAAAAAAACAAACAACAAAAGAAAAATCAATCCAAGCTTGTCTAGAGTTTCTGGTCCTAGATGACTCCTAAATAGACTGTCCACAGGAGGTTTGGTGTAGACTCTGACTATAAGCAAATCAGCCAGGGAAGGGTAAGGTTGGTGGGAGGTTTTCCGTCCGGAGACGTTCCTTAATTAAGTAACCAGCAACCTTCGGGCTTTCGGCCCTCAACCCCTTTCCTAGACACTGATTGATTAAGGTAATTTTCCACACACACTTATTGATTGGACTAAGAAGGTGTACTTATTATGTAGTAAATGTATTTGATGTACCCTTTCTTGTCTCCGCTATAGCATAGGGCTATACCGAGTCGAATCTCAGGGAGAGCTCGCGATGGAAGCTTTAACGTGTGGTAGTGAAGTGAACAAACGAGTATTCTTCTCTTGCTTATAAACTTAGTGAATCAAGTGAAAAGAAACTAAAAGAAAAGATGGCTATGTTCATGGTGAAAAAGTCGGGAAAAGAAATCAAGAAGTGGATGTGGTATTCACAAGAAAAAGAAAGAAAACTTAAAGAAAGCAATCCATGACTAGCTTACCTTGCTAGCTTGCCAAGACTTACTAGACTCCTTGATAGCGAATGCTTGCCTAATGTTGTCACTCCATTAGCGTAGGATTTGTCTCGCGTGTTGACCTAATTACTTTCTCACTTGCAAGATGGTGGTTTAACCATCGGAGAAGAGAAGATCATACAACTTGCAAGTTGAACAAAAGCAATCACCCATGAGTTAGTGAAGTAGCAAGACTAGTGGTAACCTAGTACATGGAGAAGAATTTAGCTACAACAAGCCATAAGAAAAATACAAGAAAGCATGAAGTAAATTGCAAGAAGTAAACAAAGCAATAAAGAAAGCAATTAAAGAAAGCACATAGAACTAGAACCAAGCTTCAAGTAGAGGAAGGAGGATGGATCAATCCTTGTTGCTTCAAGTGTCACCCTTGATTACACAAGCTCTCTCCCTCACAATCACTCTCTTTTACATTGAATTCTAGGGAAGAGAAGATCATAGAGAGCTACAAACCCTAAACAAAAACTAACAAAATTACAAGCTTTACACTAATCTCTCTCTCTTCTCTGATCAGTTTTTGTACGCAGGTCCAAGTGAGGTTTTTATAGGCCCAAGAGAGAATCTTCGAGATCAAGTTTGTTGCCACAAAATCTGGGATCTCAACGGCCTAGATCTGCCGCGGATTGCCGCGGGATCGCCGCGAGATCTGGGCCGTTGAGCCCAGATTTTCTGGTGAGATCTTCTTGTTGGGTTGTTAGCCACGTGGACTACTTGGATTCTCCAATTGGCGCGCGGATCTCTCTAGATCTGGATTTGAATTTGGCTTTATCTTAATCATGGATTAATCACTTAATTAGTGTTAATTAAGTGATTATTTGGATATCTCTCCATTAAGTGTGTACCTGCAAATATGTAGAGAAGAGGAGTAAAAATCACATATTTATTTGTAATATGCATGGGAGTTATGATGTAAAATATGCAATATTGGATACTAATCACACCCCCACACTTATTCTTTTGCTCGTCCCGAGCAAAACAAAGAAAAAGAAAATCTAAACTACCAATTTATTTACACCACTTTCGCAGGTGACGCGATTGCACTGAGCATGTGCAACAAGCCGTTAAACCTCTAGGTTACCCTAGAGGAGGAGTGTTGTCTCCTGAGGGTTTTCAGCGGATTACACCCACAAAATCCATAAAGAAAGAAGACAAATGTTAGTATTTTGAAAACGCATTTTGAATAAGAGACATGTTTACGAACTATTTTTGCAAAAATATAAGTGATCCTAAGTCATAAGTCCACCTATAATTATTCTTCCTTAAACTTAGTATCCATGCAAGATCTTGCTTTTAATTAAGGTAAGAATTCAAAATTGGATTGAATATTTTATCTTTCATAAAACCTAGATAATATGCACACCGTGTAAGTGAAGATTTCTGGGATTTCAACTCTAACCATCAAGCCATTTATTTATTTATATATATATTTTTTTTTGCTTTTTTCTTCCCTTAGTTTAGGCTTCTAGTCTACCCTTGTAACGAGCCTTTAACCGATGACTCCCAACCAGACGGTCTTAGGGCACCAGATGAGAAAACATCCCTCGGGTTTAAGGTCTCGAGTAGAAAAGGCCACGAAACTAAAGGGGATTATTTATTATCACCGTTAGGCGTGAGTAACCATGCTTCTTGAGGCATAGTTATCCAGCTTAATAAGTGATCTTTTATTTATATATATATATTTTTTTTTCTTTTTTTTTTTTTAATTTATATGGCATTTTTGGTCTTTGTCTCCATCCCAAGAAATGTGTAAGTGTAAAGTGCATATTTATCTAAGGTAAAAATTCAAGATAAAAATATCTCACCAATTTACTTACTTAGTCTATAATTTCAAACAAGATCTATTACTTCAACTATGTTTAAGATATCATAATTAAGGCTTTCTTAATCTCTAAGATACATCTTAATTTTCTTAAAAATAGATCAAAACTTTGTCTCTTTTTTCAAAAAGTTTTTATTTTTTTTATATTTTTATTTTTATTATTATTATTATTATTTTTTTTTAAAAAAAAAGTGTAAAAGAAAGAAAATCTAAAAACTCTATGTTAGTAAACCCTCCCCCACACTTATTTCATGCATTGTCCTCAATGCATCATGATATATGTATGCATGAAACAAATAGAAAGGGAAGGAAAAATATACCTCAAGGTGGTGGTTCCGGTGGTGGTCGGATTGGTCCACGGAACATGGCCCAATCAACTTGTCGTTGGGTTTTCAGAAACCCACCAAAAATCTCAGAAATATGACCCACTAAAATGATGTGTGCATTTAAGATTATTATGTACATGCCCCCATCTAATTTCAAGATTTTCCTAATAATTTCAGAGTCAAATTTATCAAGATCCTTGTCCAAAAATAGAGCATGAAATGATATAACAGTCGACTTGGACTCTGGAAGGACAGGAATGAATACTGACTCAGAAATGTGACTTAAGTCAAGTGACGGTTCAGGAGTCGATGTGAGTTCAGAAATTTGGTCCAAGTCAAGAAATGAAAACTCAAGTCCATAATCATTGTCCAACAATGGAATGTGACCTACTATGGGTGATATCTCTTTACTTCCAATTTTTAAGAAATTCAAGCTCATCACCGTACAATTCTTCAAACTTAAGTCAACATCTTCCTTAATAATTGTACAATCAGTTTCAAAAGTAAGAGATCGAGAAAAATCAAGGTCACATTTCTCATTAAGTTCAATTCCACAAGATGGAGAACTTGCCAAATGTCAATAGAACTTCAAAAGTGTAGAATTGGGCAAGTTCAATATGATCCTCAAAGATGGATGATTCAACTTCATTGTGAATTGTGAAAGGATCCAAGATTGACTCCGGGAAAGAATTAAAGTGAGGTAAAAGATACCGGAGTCATTATGGAATCAGGAAGAAGGATTGAATCACAAGTTGGGGTTCAAGATCACATTCCTCATGTAATTCAATAAAATGTGGAGAACTTGCCAATTTATCAATGGATTTTCAGAAGTATGGATTGGCCAAGTTCTATGTGATCATAAAAGATTGGTGATTCAATTTCACAATGGATAGGAAATGGATCCAATACTGACTCGGGAAAATGAAGTGAAATTATGTGAAGATACCGGAGTCATGATTGAATCAGGAAGTAATATGGAATCATCAAGTGGAAGTTCAGGATCAAAATCAGTTCCAGTCAATTTCAGAAAAAGGAAAACTTGCCAAATTGTCAATTGGATCAGAAGTGTGGACAAGTTCATTTTTAGGAAATGAGAAACTTGCCAAAATGTCAAAGGGATTTGAATTTTGGACAAGTTCAAGTTTAGGAAATGAAAAACTTCCAATGTATCAATTGGATCTGAAGTTTGGACAAGTTCAGGTAATTGTGCTGAAATTGAATCTGGATTTCCAAGATGACAAGAGTCTTGAGTCATATCAATAGAGTGTGGTATAACTGGATTAGTCAAATGTTGATAGGATAGAGTTTCCTCTTTCCTAAGAAGGTTATCCAATTGTTCTTTCACACTATTGATAGACTTGGCATGTGATTTTTGATATTGTAACATAGACTCTTGCAAGATGTCTATACTCTTTTCTAGAATTGATGTATCTCAAATGATTGTTCTAGAATGGGAGTATAGGAATCTTGACTTTGGAAAGTTTGTGAATAGTGTGAGTCAAAAATGTGTGGTGATGGAAGAGTGGACTCACACAAGAAATCTTTACTCGTTCCATGACAAATGGTTGTTCATTAGGAAATGGTGGAACTGAGTAAGACTCTTGAAAATACTGTGGAACTGGAGAGGGAAATGGTTCTGGAAGTGTTTGCTCAGCTCTCTGTAAATTAGCTTCTAAACTCCTTAATAAGTCAGATTTGTCTTCAAATGGAGGCTCAGAAAAAGGAGTGTATGACGTGGACTCGGGAAATGATTATTGTGGACAAGGTGAATATGATGGACAAGGATTTTGAAAATTTGACTGGGGTAAGTGAATCCCCAATGACTCGATGAAGAGTTGAAATTATTTTGGACATTATAATCATTAGATGGGGTGTATGGGTCGTATTGATTCGGATAAGGCCAACCCGGTGTATGTGGTTGGTGCATATTGTAAAACACCGGGTTGGAATTATCCGAATATGGAGTGTGTGTGACATATGGATGGAAAGAATTGTAATTGTAAGCCATATCACACAATCACAAAACAAAAACAAAACAACAAACAAACAAACAAAAAGAAAGAAAGAAAATTCTAACCTAAGTTAGGGTAGACTTAGACCTAGACGACTCCTAACAAATAGACCGTCCACGGGAGGTTTAGTGCAGACTCTAACCACAAGCTAATCAGCCAGGGAAGGGTAAGGTTTGGTGGGAGGTTTCCGTCCGGAGACGTTCCTTTAATTAAGTAACCAGCAACCTTCGGGCTTTCGGCCTCAACCCCTTTCCTAGACACTGATTTACAAGAGTTAAATTCCAACACTTTTCCCCCTTAGGATAATCTCCTAAGTGAGTCCGAGATGTCCCTAGGGCCAACGTCTACTTTTTATTAAATTAGGCTTGGGTTAGTGAGTGCTGGGATTGTGGTTTTCGGGCTAAGGAAAGGGTAATGACCTCCCCACCTTATCTTATTTACGGGTATGCCTTAAATTTGAATTGTGCAAGTGTACAAGAATATAGCTAGGATACACTCAAAGCATGAAAATCAAGCAAGGAGTTTGTCCTAGTCTAAATGCAATGCAAACACGTACCTTGCCTCCAGCACTCTTCAACAGTAAAAGAAAAGAATTGAAGAGACACGTGCCTAAAATGCAAGTGTCTAAACAATTTTTAACAATTCAACCAACTTTTTACTGTTTTTTAATTAAGCAGGAGTAGGATGCAGAATACAGGAAATAAAGTATAGAAACAGATGTATTTTACAGAACCAGAGGCCCTGCAGAAAATTGGTGAGTAGTGAACTCCTTATTGCCGCGTTCCCACGGCAAATTGCCGTGGATCCGCGGCACTTGGAGGGATCCTGGGCTCTGCTTTCTTGAGCAGAGTCCCAAGTCCACTTGTATGTTACTGCAATGAATATTTTCCTGTTGCTTTACCTGTAACCTACAAACAGAGAAGAAGAAATCGTTTAGTACTTCACTTTAAACCAAAAATAACGTCGCTCTCCCCGGCAACGGCGCCAAAAATTTGATTGGTACTAAACAAAGGTATGTGAAGTTCTTGCACAAGAACTAGGTATAAAAGATATGGTTCAATGTTTAGAGTTCACCTTTGGTTCTTGTTCACTTCAAATATGTAATTGATATACCTTGTCCAATCTTCCGCTATAGCATAAAGCTATACCGAGTCGAACCACAAGGAGAGCTAGCGTAGAAGCGTTACGTACTCGTGAGAAAAAGAAAACGAGAATTCTTCTCTTGCTTAAAAGAATGAATAAAACACAAAGAAAGGAATTGAAGAGTGTATGGATATGTTCATGGTGGTAAGTGAAAAGAAATCAAGAAGAGGTTTGTTGTATTCACACTAAAAGAAAAGAAAACTTTAGAAAACTTGAATGAAAGAAAACCATGACTAGCTAACCTTAACTACCTTGCCAAAAACATACTAAACTCCTTGATAGTGATGCATGCCTCATGTTGATTCATTGGCATGGATATGTCTGCTTGTTGGTCTAATTACTTTCTCACTTGGATGATGGGGATTCATTCTTGGACTTGTCTTGTAGCCTCCATAGATGGTCATCGGCCTACAAATTAGACTTTCAATAATGGAAACAAAAGAGCTACACTCAGGGATGCTAATGAATAGGCATACAACATTCAAGAATCGACATAATGAAGTTGTACAACAAATAGCATATTGGTGATCATCTTCATGTTCCATCAAGGCATAGTTCAAAGACTAGGCTCCAAGTGAGGCACACATGAATCATATGGAGAATTACAACAAGATACTTGCCAAGAAACGAAAAAGAAACCCATCGGAGAAGAGAAAACCATACAAATTGCAAGATGAAGTAAAGCAATCACCCATGAGTTAGAAGTTAGCAAGGTAGTGGTTAGCTAGTACATGGAGAAAGAAATAGCTACACATCATTACAAAGAAAAGCTAAACATGAATTAAATTGCAAGAAAGTAAACAAAGCAAGTAAGGAAAGAAATCAAACTAGAATCAAGCTCAAGTAGAGAAGTAGAGAATGGATCAATCCTTGTATAGCTCCAAGTGTCACT